>OOFC01017674.1:29246-55535 GCA_900323345.1 Pseudochromis fuscus
GGCATGTTTTAGATGTTTCCCTCTTACCACACCTGATTAAAAAGATCAGCTCATCATCAATCTCTGCAGAAGCCTGATAACGATCCTGGTCATTTGAATCAGGTGTGTTGGAAGAGGGACACATCTAAAACATGCAGGATAGGGGCTCTCGAGGACCAGGATGGGGCACTCACATAGTGGCATCCACACACAGGTGGTCAGCAGGAAGGTTTTGGAAACTTCAGCTCTTGTCAGGTTCTGATCAATTATTCATCAGAGTCTGAACTGATCAAAAGAAACAATAACACAATGCACAGTGGATTCTGCAGATACATCCACAGTGGGTTAAAACTGGGTATCTGAGTATTCACTGGCAACAATGTTGACGTTTGGCTCTGCAGCAACAATGAAGAGGCACCTCCTTACAAGGCATCCAAGAAATTCTAGCTATAAATAAGATTGTAGCCTTTTTTCCCCTCAGCCATCAGTCATGAGAAATTTTCTCATGACTGATGGCTTGACAGCTTTATATTACGGACATTAAGCTGACACAGAGTGAAATACATCAACCGCTGGCCCTGTTGGTCACATATGATTCATGACATGGAAATCCCTCTTCTCATGAGAAATGTTGGGTTACCACTCAAATGTTCACACTCATTATACACACATACCCACGTACAGTGTATGGACGCCAGCACACACACAAATTCACAATGCAATTTTTGTGGGTTTTCCAGTTTTCATCATGTAGACAAATAACCTGAAGTGCTCGCTGTGGGAGGGGGAAGTACAATAAAACGCTACGGTGAAGATGAACTGAGCTGTGACTCCCTCCTGTTGTGAGACAGGTCACATCATTTTGACAGCGAGAGAGGGATGTCACTCAGGTCAGAGGCTGTGGAGCTACCTTGGGTGGCATAGTTTTCCTTTTCCCTGCAAACTCCTCCCTGGGGAAGTCATAAGGAGACTCAGAATAGATGTGAACACTGACAAACGCATGCTGATCTCTCAGTACCCCAGTGCGACTCCAAATCTACACACTATTCCCCTGTTAGACATCAGGATGCACTGGGAAAGAGCTGCTGAGAGATTGTGATGAGTGTGTAAATGTTGCACATGGGGCATACGGTGGCCAAACAGGGTTTTTGTAGGCCCACAGTTATAGTTCAGGGCTTATTCAACTCATTTTAGCTTTAATTTTTATTCATTAGCAGCTGAATATGAGCACGGGTGAGGATAAGGTGGATGGAAGCAGTATCATATTTGATATAATGATAAATGTTGGTCATAGCTGGATCTCAAAATTGAGGGCAAGTGTATAAAACTGCAACATTCCTGATGGCCACTAGATGCTGTCTCCAAAAACTCAATTCAATTCAAAACTCCAGTCATGAATCTGGTTCATCTGAAGAAAAAAAAAACAATCATTATAGATATTAGGCTTCAAAAAAAGTAAGATGTAGGGGCGAGGTTAGTGTGATTGACAGGCCTGGTATCCAATCAGAACAGACCTGAACTCCAGTCTCATTGGGCTCCCTTCAAATCCAAATATGGTCACTCTCGCTCTTAAAAACCAACTTGGCACCTTTTGAATGCAGGTGATGTCACTTTTGTCCATTCTGTATACAGTCTATTAGGTTGAATGAAGTGTTGTAGTTACAATAACAACTGCTGGGTTAAGGTTACAAAGTGTCGCTAACAAACAAAAAAAGGCTTTGTGTTTATCTATATGTTTCTCTCTATATCAGCCTGACTGTGGCTGTTAAAGAGGCTATAAAAGCAACTTTGTCACTCAACATGAACAAATATTATTTTGGGCCATTTGCTGAAATCATTTTTTGTTGGAGAACAGCCTCAGTTTCTAAATGGCTTTAATATATTTTAAATTAAACAGAGAATCACAGTGTCAATTTGTGATGCTTTTGATCCTCTGTAAACTTTGAAGTTACTATATTTAGAAAGCTTTGATTATAGTGTCGTTTGTATTATTTTGAGAACTCTGTAATTCCAGTTAATATCTGTGCAGCACTGATATTTTAATACAATTTATTACATTTAAATTAGTTTGTGACCACCAGCCTGTGTAATTACTAAATTCAGTCAATAGTGAAGCACCAGGCTCCTGACAACCACCTCAACTTTTAATAATGACAGATCTGGGTCATTCCAACATATAACATGAGAACACTTCATTTCTAGTATATGTAATGTATATATAGGCTATATATATATGTTTCCATATACTGCTTGCTGATGTGTGTACGTGCGTAAACACAAACTCTGAAATGTATTTATTTATATAGTGCTTTTAACAATATGGTTTTCCAACAAAGTAGAGAACATGGGACGTAAACAGAACAATTATCAGACCATGGCTCAGATATTGAATAGACATGTGGGCAGGGAGTCTGCAGGCGGGGTAAGGTTGATCTAAAGGGGATTTCAGAGGCCACAGGAGGCCACTAAACCAAAATAAAGACTGCTGGTGTTTTCCCCAACCCCACAGTCCTTGTGTGGTCTTTAATAGATGGCCTGATAGTCACATGTAAACAGCTGGTAGATTCATAACTCTAATTGCGTGGAGTCACTGGGGCCAGACAGCATTAGATGTCGCCTGCCGCCACTGAAGGAGGACCCGATCAGGTCGGGAACAGCGAACGGAGACGGGAATCTGAATGAGAGATGAGAATAAAAGGCCATAGCAGCCGTTGTCATGAAAACAGTGCCTTCATTGTCAGAGAAAAAAGCTGCTCTGACGTCTAGAGATGCATCAAAGTCATATGTGAAAAGAGATCTGGATGAGTCCAGGTTCTTTCACTAACATGAGACCTGCTGAGGAATATTGACCTCATTTGATTGTTATCATAAATCTTTCACTTCCAAGGGAGCTTTCAAGTTATATTGAAACACATACTTTTCTGGTGACTCTGTAGATTTGTGTTGTCATGCTTGTCATAAGTCAAGTATCAAGAGGCCAGTATCAGACTGTGGCATCTGGGAAGCATCAGCTGTAAATCCAGAGGTGGTTTGTATTGTCCAAAGGTAAATCTATAGAGCTGAGAGACTAATACACAGGATGTCTAAATGTTTGGCTTCTACAAGGAGGTTGTAAGAATATATTTATGTAGATGTTAATAAGAGAAAAAAATCACCACAGTTGAGATGTTGTGGTTGATAAATCATAATCATAAACCTTTTACCTCCTTCTTTCTTTGTTTTTGCTACTGACTCCTGTTTGGTGCTGTAAAGAGAGTCACATAAAATGAAAAAGCAATATCCCATAAAATGTCAATACAATTTAAAATACAGCAAAAACAGAGATATGTTCATGATATCTTTATTGTCCCTGAGGGCAGCAGCAAAACAACAGAAACGACAATGGCAGCCACAGTTACAGCTGAAATAAACAATCCACAAAGTACAATAGAGACTAATTAATAAAAACAGAAGAAGGTAAAGTGACCACATGCAATCCAACTTAAAATGGTTTAAAAATGGCTCAGAGTTATCTGTTATTTAAAAGGCCAACGACCCTTTGAACCCAGGACTTTTTAAACCTGCCAGTCCTATGTCTGGACAAACCGTTAAAAGTCTGATGCCAGGGGGTGGGACAACATTGGGTTTGCTTTCCTCTGGGTCCTAATGTTGTACAGAAGGGAGATGTCTGTCAGTGGAGTCGCAGTGATTTTACTTCACACTTTGACGATGTCCTGAAGTCTGTTGCAGTTTTCCGGTGATTGACTCGAACCAGCAGGTAAAAGCAAATGTAAGAACAGATCCTATGAATAAAACAATTTCATAAAACTAGTCTCAATGTTCAAGTTTCTGAGCAGCGAAAAAAAAAAGAGCATGTGCTGGTTGGCTTTTTTGGACACGGCATCGTCCTGATGCTCGAAGGACAGCCTGTCGTCAATCACTGCACCCTGGTATTTGTACTACAGTACCCTCTCCACAGCTTGGCCATCAACAGGGGAGTGGTGACTACACTGGACTTCTTCAGATCAATCATCACTTTCTTGGTTTTGGAAACACTGATGGTGAGGAAAGACAATTTGCACTATTGAAAGATGTGGAAAAATAAGACTGAGTGGCACCACTGACTGTGAGAGGTGGGATTTTTTATCAGGTATAATATTTGCAATGTTACTATGCTAGTATTGGTACACAAAGTACAGATGAGGCTGAAGAACATGTTGATTTTGGAGGATTTATTTTTTTATTGCTGTCCAGTTTCATACAGAAAAAACTCTACCACAGCTTATACTACACCTATTTAAAATTTTACAAAAAAAAAAAACAAAGCCACAATCTGTCTTAGACCTGAACCACAATCCCTGAGACAATCCCTCAGAACCACAACCACCAGTATTTTCAAACCACTGAGCTCTGCTGTCGGGTTGGTTTTGTCCATTTCTGCTTCCCAAGCCAATTACACAGTGATTTATGTTTTCACTGAGTGGGTGAAGCTGTGGGTGGGTGGGGGGTACACATGTATACAAGCGTGTGTGTGTGTGTTAAGCAACCAGCATGACAGGGCATTTAGCCATATGTTGGGTGTCTGCCGAGGGTTCAGTGTCTCACTTCTGTCAACAGAGCATGACCCGATCACGCCGCATTTTATCTGTCGGGCCGAGGAGGGAGCGATCACCTCTGAAGAGAAAGACGCTGTGTTAAAAAGTCATTAGTCTTGATTAGTTATCTTTTGTGGTGACCTTGTAAATGACCACACAAGATGCTGCACAGGCATCTGAAGGAAAGTTACTGAAGATAAGACACAGTTTGAGTCATACCTTTAACAGCTATGCAAATATCAACAGAGGCGGGTACAATTAAGAAAAAGACACTGTGTGGTTTTATTTTACCAGTGTTGACAGCGTCCAGGAGAAAACCTCTATTCATTTCTCGCCTGCTGCGTCTCAGCACATTCATGTTTCTGTGTGTCCGACTATTTGTCCAGCAAATTAAGCCGCACTTCAAATAAAAGCCGAATCAAAGACCAACAAAGTAAAGAGAGTAAAATGAAAATCAACAATAAAACCACAGCAAAGTACACAAAAAGCCGCTTTGCTAATTTCCACCCACATGAATCATGCCATCGTGCTGTGCCAAAGTAAGTATGCTCTCCTGACACAGGCCTTTTACATAAATAGTTCAGATGGCCAATTCAAACCTATTAACATGTTAACAAGATAAATTATTTTTGTATTACTAAATACAACATGATAAATGTTTAAATAAATTGCTTCACATAGTATCAAATATGAGTACAAAGAGAGCTGGAGTTATGGGATAATTGCTGGATAAACGTTGGCGTTGTCTGAGAAAGCTCATCACATTATGTTGGAGTGTTTCAGGACAGATCGGTGCCCTGAGGACAAAACCTCTTCTGGTACTTCTGTGGGACTTCTTTAAATAATAATACTCTACAACAGGAATAATAATGTGGTCTATTATTGTTTTAAACATTGAACTAAATTAAAAGTAATCAAAGAAATTATCTTATACTGGTTCTGATCATCATAGAAATTAAACATTAAAAAAGATGTTATTTCATATTGATTCTGGTGACGATGCGGGTCGTATCAGGTCCAGACCATGTCCAAGAGTTTGATGAAATGAATAAATTTTTGTGGTTGTCCTGCTAATCTGGTTAAAAGATGAATTTTGCATCAACCTCACATCCACCTAAACCATAATTTTAGCAAGTACATGTCCTCCCACAGTCCAAAGACAAGCTTGTTATGGTGAAATGATTATTCTAAATTGACCGTAGATGTGAGTGTGTGTGGATGGTTGTCTTTCTTTGTGTTGGTCCTGTGATAGACTAGCGACCTGTCCAAAGTGGACCCCACCTCTTACCTATTTGCAGGTGGGATGGGTTCCAGTCCCACCGTGACCCAAACGGATAAGCAGGTATAGAAGATGGATTGATGTCCTGGCTCCATGTTTTGGTATCACTAGTTCCAGTTTGTACCTCTCATGTATTTGCAGAGGTTTGAGAAGCCTCCCTCCTGCTCATCCATCTCTAAACCCCAATGAGTTGTTGTAAACAGACTGAGAAGTGTTACATGTGTTTAAATTCGTGTCCTCTAGTGTAAATGGACATGGTCACATTCACCAGAAATATGAACACATTCAGTAAGTCCTCTTATATCACAGTTGTTATCCATAATGCTGGGTCAGTCATTAGTAAATGAGAGTGTAAGGTGTTTTTTGTCGTTAAAAACTTAAATTTATCTCCCTCTCAAATTAAACTATGTAAAAAAACTTTCTACATGTTATTTCAGTGGGTTGGTAAATTTAACTTTTTATTAAAATCTGAGGCAGCTGAATTGTGCACTTCACATGAATTTAAAATGTTACAAGCGCCATGATCTTAAAACAGTGAGGTTCACAGAAACAGCCCCGATACACAGCCGCCTTTGTTTCTGTGATCCCCAGGAGGGCTGCACCCTGCTGCTAATGCAAAAGCACTTTATTCAAACAAAGGCTCGAATCCACCGACGGCAGACGCATCAAGTTCAGGTCCCTGTCGGCTCGTTCTGGACGGTGAAGAGGAGATTTCAAGACTTTAGAGAGTAAAGCTGTGAGAAATTAAATTAGAGCGTAACTTCATGGGAGTTTTATGTGAACATGGGTTTGTTCTCTTCAGTCTCAAACACATGCGCTGCAGAAATGTATATTTGTCTTCACGTATAATGAAAGACCATGCAGGTGATTCATCATTTGTTTGACGTCCATTCATCTGAGTTGTATTTGTGATTTTTTCTGATTAAGCTGATGTAAGCCGCCCTGAGGCTCCGAGCTGCAGGATGTAGGGCCTCAGGAAAAAGTCCTGTTCACTGTCAGTGTCGAGAGAGGCGGCAAAGTACAGGCCTGCGTGGTACACAACAAGGTTTGATCCAGGAGTTAGCAACACTGGTTTTGTACAGACAAGTAAAACAGAATTCAATATAATTCATTATAGTTATGTAATCCCAACATTCACAATGATCACCTACAAAGGTCAATGTGATACTATGTTCTCTCTCACATGGAGGTTGTTGAAAATGTCCACGGTCTCTTCAGAAAGCTGAGATCCTGGTGCTCGTGTCCACTTTGAGATCAGGACATTACTAAAGTCCCAGTAAAAACAAACCTCCTTATCACGACTGCAATCTGTCACCAACACTTTGCCTCTGCTCGGACAAACTCCTGCCCTGCGAACAGCGGAGTAACATGTCTTTACGTAATGCTCACGGTGTGTTTCCTTTCCTCATCAGGACCAGATGGCATCAGCCATTAGTTAAGAACTTGATCTCAGCTGGAAAATGTCGGATTTCACAGTCAAAGCCGACGTCTTACGTGACTTAGCTACCTGCAGTTGATGACAATGCGACACAGATGCTTTTTAACCCATGTCTAATAGTCACATATTGAAAGTAGAGGAGAGCTGCATGCCCTACAGTGTTTATTATAGTGTTATTAATTAACCTTTTACCTGAAGCTATAATTCACACCAATAGACACACCAAATACACACATGGTAATAAGCCTTTATATGTTTTTATATGTGTTTAATTGCATAGCAGGACTGGTGAGACTGACCTTCTTTGTGTTGAACGTGTAAAATAAAATATATAACATGCAAAGGTAGAGACAAAAAAAGCCTTTCGGATATCAACATGTGAATCCAGCGGAGACTGGAAGTAATATGTTGCTCAGAGTCCAGGCATCTACTGGCAGCTGAGCAAATAACACCACAGGAGAAAAGCAGGGTCACAGGACAGAAAAACACAGGAGATGTGGTCGGAGATAAAGAGCATTTATACTCCTTGTTTGCATTAGGAAAAACGTAAGGATGAATGGATGGAGGACTGGGTGGGGTTTAATTCCTGGAGTGTGATCATCATGTACACTGCATCATATGGTTGTTGCACATTTTATTATGAACCGTGGTGAATTATCTGCTGCTACATCAGCCTCCACCTCGCTGGGATGGCTTTTCAACAAGCGTTTGAGACCTGGCTGAACCAGAGCCTCAGCCACAAGAGCATCAGTGAAATTAGTAAGCGACCGATGTTTGATGACAGGGTCTCACTGACACCTATTGTTCAGGTTTATTGCAGAGGTGTGTGACAGGGTTGAAATCAGGACTCTGTAAAGTTCAAAGTCAGGTTTTCACACCGAGCGAGGAAAGGCATTGTTCAGGAACAGGAAGAGGCCCTCCTTCAACATTTTCAAAAAGTTGAAGCCAATCTATCATTTCATTGTTTGCTGTACGGTCAGTCCACATACTTTTGGCCGTGTGTGAAGTGTGAGGAGAATGATCAAAGACAGAAGTGCAAATTAATTTACAGCCTCACATAGCTTTTTACGACCTCCACAACACACAGCACCACGAGGCGGCGAATTGATTTCACAGTAAATCACACAGTAGATCAATATTCAATCATTTATACCTGTTTAACCAGCTGGGGGGGATCTGCTGGAGCCTAATGGGTAATAGGCGAGAGGCGGGGTCGGCCTGGATGGGATCAATATCAATATCCTAAATGGGAACATTGCTTTGGTTGAAAGTGCTAACACAAAGGGTTATCCATCAGCGTGTATGTTGCATCACAGCGGTCCATACATTACAATAACATCCAAGCAGGAGTGACACCTGCTCCACAGCCACACATGTCTGTAGACTGTGGTTGTATCAGGGCAGCTCCCAGATGTGAGTCTGTACATGTAACAGACTGTAACAACAACAAATGTGCTCCGTGTTCCCTCCCTCCTCTAGATAAACAAGTGTATGTAATGTAATTGATAACAAATATGTATGAATGTGTCATTGTTTCTGCTGCCACATTGATACAGAGCAGAGATGAAGTTTCCAGTAATGATAGGCCCTTAACGCTCAATTAACACAGTTATCAGGATGATTTCTTTGAAAACAATAACTCTTGACCCATCATACTACTACACTGAATTTATTTTGGGAAGATGAGGAAAAGATCGGATTTTGACGCCAGAACAAATATTATGGTAATTTGATGTGTAAATTGCCGCAATTTCTGGTTCCTGTGAGGTGAGAAGACTGTATAAACATGGCACGCTGACACGGCAGCTCAGAGAAATCTGTTTTCACTGAAAAATCTGTGTTTCATTTAAACCAGATAGAAGTTGCCACCCACATATCAAATGTATGTAAAATGATGAAATGAGAAAATCGTTCTGAGCTGTACCTCTGCAGATGGTGAGGATGGTGCAGCAGACATTTCATGTCTGGTTAAAAAGAAGTGTTAAAAGTATAGACTGGATATAGAAATGGATGAAGCACCCAGGTTTCAAAAATGAGGCCAATGTGGGAGTGCAAAAAGCACAATACCACTAACAACCACTAGATGCTACATAAAAAAAACTCAGGCTCCAATTGACATCAATTCAAAAATCCTCATTTTCAACCCTGGACTTTTCAGTAATACATATTTTCCACAAGTCATTCTGATGTCATTAGCTAAAGTCAACTCTTCTTCTCAGTGATCTGGTCCATCTGAAGAAGAAGTTCATCATGGAGGCCCCGTCCACACGGAGACGGCGTTTTGGCAGCCAAAATGATGCTTTTTGAAAACAGGTCCCAGAGTGGGAAAGTCTGAAAACGCCCCCCGCTGCATCTCTGTGTGGACGGCGAAATGATGCTGCTGTACATTTCATTATCCAATTTCATTCCATTATCCTGCATGCACAACCCCCGACAACAACAGTAACAATGGCAGAATACAACATCATGTTAATGCTGCAGCAGCTACTGGGCTTGTTTTGGCTTTTACAGCAAAATCTTCTGAAACTGTACAAGTACCGTGAGCAAAAAGTGTGTGTTGTTGTGGGTGTTGTTTTTTACCTCACACGAGTTTAATTTGCATGCTCGGTACCTTCGTCTCTGTTTGGTGTGTTTCTGTGGCAGCATACAGCGCCACATACAGGCCTTCCATATTGACTACAGCGTTTTTGGCGTTTTTGTGTGACTGGGGCCTAAGTAGATATAAGACTTCGAAAAGGGGAAGATTTATGGGTGTGGTTAGTTTGATTGACAAATTCTGAGTGTTGTACACGTTGGGCAGTAAGCTTGGGTTCAAGGGTCTGACCTGCCTCCTTACATCTCCCTTCATATCCAAATATGGTCACTTCTGGCTCCAAGAAGTCAACATGGAGACGTTCAAATACCAAACTCCAGAGTCCACAAACCAACAGGTGTCTGCCCCTTGTATAAATAGTTTATGGATAGAAGATAATAAACTTTAACCTATAGTAATTAATAAGCATCTTAAAAGTTGATTTTATGCATGCATTTATTTTGAAAGTTGTTCAGCCCACTTCTGCTTTAAAGCATACTCAGTGCTGCAGTTTGAAGATCAAATTGCATAAACCTTTAATAATCGATTGAACATATAGCAGAGTGCATCAGAAGAGAGATGAAGCAGATTAGCAACTAAAATTAAAAAGAGAGAACATATTGGGATGGCACTGAGTTTATTTAAAAAAACAGAAAACTGATGTGCACAGCAAAGGACAAAGTAAGTGAACTCAAGCCAAGTCCATCTGAGTTCATCAGAGACCAGAACAGAAGAGCAGACTAAAGTCACCCTCTTCTAATCTCAGTGTGCCAGACAGGGAGTCTGTTTACCTGCACACTGTTTACAAGAAAACCTGGAATCCCCCGACTGCACAACAAAAGGTGGACGTGTGCGTGTGCGAGTGAGCCGTGTTTGTGAACTGCGCGCGCTACCAGAAGCTGCAGCGCTCCAGCTCCAGCTCCAGCTCTTCGACTGTATCTCCAATTCAGTGTAGGTGTGACCGTCTTTGTTTGGAGCCTTGCCTCCTGCTCTCTCCCAGCTCCCCTCCCTCAGCTGAGCCAGTGAGGGAGCAGCCCTGACCTCCGGCGCTCGCTGCGGAAACAATGGCGACGCGCCTAAGTGTGACAGCGGGAGACAGGAACAGGCACAAACACAGGAACCGTCCATTCTGCCACTGAGACAGAGCTGCCGAGGCCTGAGAATCTGGAGGAGGAACTGTCTCTCCCTGCTCCTGCTCTCTCTCTCTCTCCTTTTCTCGATATGCCCTAATATGACAACAAAAAAAAAGTGATACGCTTGTTGATTGTGCGCTGTTATTAGCCAATGGTCCCAAAGGGAGATGCTCCGAGCGCCACAGAGTCTTAGGGAACGGGACCGGGATATTTTAGGATACAATGATGGTCTCTTTGAGCTCATGTACCTTGCACAGGAATTCAGAAGCTTCATTTCAAAATAAGAAGCACAGTTTAACAGACTAATGGGCTACAGGCAGCTCTGTGAGGCTGCGGAGGAACACTGAAGCAGTGAGGTAAATGCTACCATATTGTTAGCATGCTGGGCCCCGTCGTTCAGAGGTATTCGGATTGGATCAAATCTTGGGTTGTTCCAAATAAAAAAAATAAAAAATCTTAGATGGCTTGTTAGAGGCTGAAATGTATCAATGACCTGTAATAAAACAATGACCCGAAAAAAAAAATGTAATAAAGCCTGAAATGTATTAACCGGTCGATAATGTAACAGAAGTGCTGAGGCTGAAATGTAATAAAAAAATTTTAAAAATGCAATAAAACCCAAAATGTAACAACTGGTCAATAATGTAACAAGTTACTGAGCCCAAAAAGTAAAAACTTTGCCCAAAATGTAACAACTTCTTACATTTTGGGTCCATTATGACACTTCAAGCTCAGCACTTTTGTTACATTATCGACCAGTTGTAACATTTTGGGTTTTATTGCATTATTTATAACAATTGAGGAAGTTGAAGTTGAGCAGACATAAAACCTGTAGGAATAATTTGATCAAGTTTAGCAATGATAGAATTAAATAATAGGAGAGAAGCTTGTTTTCTTGTGTTTTAAAGACGCCTAATAAAATCTTCAGCATCTGTTTTTCAAAACCTTTAAGCAGGATCCAAAACAGCCAGATCTAAAACAAAGAATAGTATAAAAACTAACCTCTGACAAAACTGAGTACACTTGCTAGAATACGCTGTAGTCTGACCTGTGAATAATAAAGTTGAACTTGGTGAATTAAAATATAATCAAGTTATTCCAGGCTATTTGTAAAGAGATTTACAGGCACAGGTTAAACTGTCAGAAGTCCTTACAGATAACAAGGTACAGAAAACCTTCATAAAAAAGGTACAGCATGTATGTGTGTGTGTGTGTGTGTGTGTGTGTGTGTGTGTGTGTGTGTGTGTGTGCCTTACACGCTTCCAGCATACCTTGCTTGTGTGTGTTTATGTGGCTGTACGTTGCTCTAACAGCCAATATTCTGTCAGTTCACAGCAGAAATGAGGACTGACAGGATCCAGCTGATAACTGAAGCTGGGTGTAGTCTGTACTGAACTAATGGGCCTCAAGATTTTATCTGATTCCTTGAAAATATATCAGGTTGCAGAAATTAGCTCCGATTTTTCTCGACTTGGACAACGGAAAACTCTGAGTGAACAAGAGGGATGATAAAAGCTGTTCTTGTATGTAATTTGATGTTAATACACTGTCTAAAAGATCGAAGTAAAAACCCCACACAGAGTACTACACAGACTCTAATGTATGTAAAAGTTTAGTCTCCTCATTAAAACATGTCAAAAATACCTCTTAACCGTTAACACCTGTTTTCTGATCAGGGTCAGAAACGCAGCATTTTTCTAATAAAAAGTCAAAATCAAGCTGCACCGTTGATTGTAAGCTGATGAAGGACATGTGTACGTTTGGGTAATTACCACATCATTTTTACCATATGAACACACACCCATTTTAAATGAGCGATAGCCAGTCTTACATGAATTCATCATGTGTGAAGCTTTATGAAGAGGTATTAAAGACGTCCATTCATCACTGCTGCATGATCTCTGTATCACCTTCGTCTCCTGGTTGTGTAAAGGAGATGATGTTGAAAAATGAAAGTGTACCGAGCTCATTCGTCAGCAGCTTTCTTTGATTGTCTGCAGTTTAGCTGTTGTCTTGAAGAAAAAAAAAAGAGGTTTTAATTTATCCTGGGCTGTTGTGTGTCGTTCAGTGTGTTCTGGGAAAGCTAACGTGCTTCTGAGGAATTATTTTCTGGCAGAGATTTATATTTCTCTCTGAGGATGACGAACAGTAAGCACAGTGTTAAAATAGTTTGCACTGGAGATGAACTCGGGCTAAAAGTGAAGTCGGCAAAGGGAAATGGCTAAAGGGCTTTGCATTTATTTCAGTGGATCGTCTCGCTGAAGGATAAATGGTGGCTGGTGTGCTGGACAATGAGAACCCCAGAGAGCAGTGGTTTTATCCACTGACACTGCCTGCAGGCTGTTAATACTGCAAACACAATCTGTCTGGCATTTTCTTATATGCTGTCATATATGGGGCTAACATGATGTGGTGCTAACACAAAATATTATCACCTTTATAAACCTGATCTTTACATAACCATCACACTCTGAACATCACCATTGATTTGATGAACTCTTTCCATTTATCTGAGAAATCTAATACATTATATTTTCTCCTTTTTGGCCATAGATTGTTCATAGAATTGGATGAAGCAACTGTGTATCAAATATGAGGGCAATAGGGACATGAAAAAAGTGCAATACTCCCAAAGGCCACTAGATGCTGGCTCCAAAAAAACTCTGAAAATGACCATTTTTGAATTGAAGTCAACTGGAGCCAATCATGAAATACTCAGTCACTACATGTTTTCTGATGTCAATAGATCTCAGTGATCTGGTGTCCATCTGAAAATCATTTCATCATTGAGTAGATATCAGGCTTCAAAAAGAGGAAGATTTAAGGGCGTGGTTAGTTTGATCAAACTCAGTTCTTATACATATTGAGAAGTTTTCTCAGGATCCCTTCTCCCTCCATATCCATATATGGTCACTTCTGGCTCCAAAAAACCAACACGGTGACATTCAGATGCAGATTTCCTGGCTGGAGTTCACAAACCTATGTACTGTATCTCCACAAAGTTTATTTTTTACTCTTTTTGTGTCTGTACCTGCAACTTTAAATTACCGTATTTTCCGGACCACATGAAACTGTTAGAATAAATTCAATAGCGGCTTATAGACAGGTGAGCTCAATAGTCCAGAAAATACAGTACTTCTACATCACACTAAAGAAATGACTGACTCAGCATTTTTTTTTTAGTTTTTTTTAATGGGAATCTATTGGAGACACATTTTCTAGAACCTAGTGACCAACAGTGATAATGTACTTTAAGGTATCAGGCTTCACTTTCCAGTCATGGTTGTTATTACTTCACTAGGACCTGAAATTAGATGCTAACTTAAACAACATTAACTGCTAACTTTTAGCCCCATTCATGCTCAAGACCCTATCTATCTCTCTATCTATCTCTCTATCTATCTATCTATCTATCTATCTATCTATCTATCTATCTATCTATCTAAAATTACATACGTTATTCTTAAAACCTCACACACAAGTTTTAAAAACCTTTCATCTACACTATATTCCTCACCTTTATGTATCAGCATTGTAACTGCTGCAAAAAACACAAAATCCAAACATACTTTACGGGTCAGTTACCAGGACTTTGGGCTTAAAATACATGCTACAACAACATTTACATTGTTTTCATACCCTACTTTATCACCTATTCTACATGCAGAACGACTCCCGGTCTAATCTCACTGTATACACGCTACATGCTGCACACTGCATCTCATAAACTGCAGTTGACACAATGGAGCTGCTGATAACGGTACAATTAAGCTATAAACCTGCCATCCACTGATATACTCCAAAACACGGACTTCCTCTCTGGCACATTGTTGCTAAATTCAAGGTAAGTAATTGAACCTCAAGTGGCAGCGTTACAATAAGTGACCAGATTACATCACTCAGCACCGACAGGGCACCTATCGCTGCACGCCGCCCCACCCTCGCACCCTCCTGCTACCTTCCTCCAATGATGTGGCATTGTTCGTTATTGATGAGGTGGACCTTGAGGAAATCCCCCTCTGCTGCAAAGTGGAGACCGTCAGTCTGACGAGCGCCGCCAAGGTAAACACAGTTATCAGCCAATCAATTGCCTTCATACCCATTTGACACCTGCCTAATGAGGAACCAGGCTGTTCTCACCTATCCCCAGTCTGGAATGTAAAAAACTAGACGGTGACTGGCACTGGGAACACTGGGGGCATAATGTTGGGAGCAGAGCTGCCTTCCTCCCTCCATCCTGTATTAGCCTCCAAGGCCGAGCGTGAGCCGCTCTCCCCTTTTGAGCAGGAACCCCCCACTGGGTGAGGCAGCGCTTTCAAAGAATTCAAATGTGCAGCGTGGCCCACAGGCTTTTCTCTGTGGGTCGGGTGTGAGAACGGGTCCTGCATGCTGGCTTCAGTGTGGGGTTTTTGTACAAAGATTGAAGGGGAAGTACTGGCCTGAGCATCAAATGGGTGCAAACAGTTAACGGTGTACATATTAACCCACGAACTTTGCTTGGCTCCCTGTGACGACGGTGCAGTGCATTGTGTCGTCCATCAAATGCATTTAGAGCACCTAATTAACCATATAAGGACAAATGGAGCATACGTCCAATCCGGTGCCATGTGGGAATACTAAATCCAAATAGGGTACAGTGTCTTCTCCTGTGTACACATTTTCCATTTTTCCCTTAAAGAAATCAGTTTTGAAATGTCCCCTCAGTGCTGTCTAAATATCCACACACAGAAATAGCACATTTTTTTGTTGTGGATTCCCTGGTGAAAGAATGCTGCGCTGCTAAAGACAAGAAAAATACAACGCAGCTCCGGGGTCGACTCAATGGAGAGAATATTTGGACTCCACGAATTAGACCAGGAGACATTTCACCCGAGAACACAATGGATGTTGTGATGCGGATTACCCATTGTCTATTGTCAGATTCCCTCAGCCTCTCCCTGTGTTACCCCACAACACATCCCTTCTACTATTACTGGAAAAAACACAGGGTGAACCAGTGAATCCCTAACTCTTTTTGTTTTCATACACATCCCTCTACTGAGCGCTTTGTCTGGCCTGGGCCTGCGTTGCCAGGGCGGTGGGACTCAGCGCTTCGTAAAAACAATTGATGGAACAGAAGATGGCGTGAAGCGTGTCCAACAACATGGCTTCCCCTAGTCATCCTTTTTCCTTTTTTTCTTAGTTTTTATTGGCTCCACTGGTTGGTTTTATATTGTGTCTGGTTTAGAAAAAAAAAAAAGGATGTAACAACCACTTAAGCAGCTCGCCTGTGAATTACCGTATTTTCCGGACTATAAGCCGCTACTTTTTTCCGACGCTTTGAACTCTGCGGCTTAAACACCGGTGTGGCTCATGTATCGGCGGCACGAAGCTCGTTGGCTTTTTCAAGCTAGCAAGCCCCGTGCTGCCGATACATTTAGCCTCGTCACATCAGACCCGGTCAGAGTGGACCACATGAAACTGTTCGAATAAATTGAATAGCGGCTTATAGACAGGTGCGCTCAATAGTCTGGAAAATACGGTAATTGAAATCTACTTGACAGCTATTTATTGTAGAAATAGAAGCAGTTTAAAGTATTTTTAAGAAAATGCTGGATCTGATAGTTTGCATACAATATCCCCTTAACTGTGTCTCATAAATGTCCTTATATAACTTGTTATATACGTATGTGGTCCTAAATACATTTTATAAAGTCATAAGTTCAAGAACCTGAAAGCCTCACTGCAAATAAAAGCTTGTGTTTAATTTATGTTATTTCACTCCATCCAGTTGTCAGAGATAATTTATTCAGTGCAAACTAGATCTAAGTAATCAGTGCACATGTGAGTGCAGCCGTAAGAAGCAGCAGTACAACAGCTGTACTTATCAAAAAGTGCCGGGTGTGTTTTGTCAACAGGGATCAGTTGGGATCTCCTGTTTTTTGTGGCTTTCAACCAAATGTCACTGTTTTCATTTACAAAATGGGATTTTCGTCACTAATATATAAGGTTTCTAATCAGACTCACGGTTCGTCCCAGCTCCATATGTTTCAGATTTCCTTGGAGACACAGAGGATCAAGATATACAGGGGATCAGTGAACGTCAAGGGGGGGAAGGAGCAAGAAAATATCCTGCTTTGTGGAGCTCAGCAGGGCAAGATCCTCATGACAAGAGCTTTCTGGGTCATAAAAGAAACAACTTCTACTCAGTGACAGCAAAGAAGAAAAGTTGTAGAAGATTAGACATTTCTTTTTGATCTAGATGTTTGAAATGATGTGATGCTAAGTACTTACACTGTGCTGTTTAAATTCAAAAACAACATAAGCCTATTGTTCTGTGCCAGACTCCCAGGTGTGTATCAAACAGCGCAGACTTTCTCAGAAGAAATGTATATGCAGAGCAACAATCAAACCCCACTGCTTCATAACTATGAGTCAACTTGCAGAGCTTTGTTTGTAGCATAACCTCATAGTTCATTCATGTCTAATTGAAACGTACAGTAAAAGTATGACTACCCGCTTCCTTTGTCTCGTTAGCTTGTCTCATAGGCTCTCTCCATCCTGCCCTCCCATCCACCTGCACATTCTAACGAGGTGATCGCAGCGCTCAAATACCAGACCGTGATCGCATCGCATGCCTGCCCCATGTGTACACTTTCCTCTCTTTGTTAGCCCGCAGCCTCGCTCACATACATGAAGGCCCGGGCTGTTTCCTGCAGGCGAACGCAGGGAGGTGTGTTTCTAATTATAAACCTGATCCAGGGTTAAACACACTCTCCGCTGGCCACAAGAGCCACCAGGATTTATGGTACCAACATTCAGGTTCCCTCCCCTGAAACCCACCAGAGAGAAAAAGCTGTTCACTCTCTGTGGCTGTAAATCTGAAACGTATGGCCGGTAGCTGCCAGTCAGGGACGCTGGCTGTGATGTATCCTGCTGGATGTGAGAAAACAAATCTGTATGGATCTGTTAGGTATACATGTATCTACCAATATACTCCTATTCACGACATATCCAAGTTTTCCATGAGGATCCATTGTTAATGTGTGATATTGGAAATCAATATGATCAGATACTAAAAGAAACTAAAAGCACTTTGTAATTTGTATATTGTGTAACAGCAACATTTAGAGGTTTAGCTAAGATTGTGCATATTGACTCTATTACAATGCAACAATTATCCAGAGAATAGTTTATGTACTATGTTTATGACTGAAAATCCTAACGGTACGTGATGTTCAGATAATACCTCTGTCATAACTTCTTCAATAAAGGGGTAGTGTGAAAGTTTGTGAGACTACACACTTGAAGTTTGAATGTTTCTGTTGAAAGAGATTTTACTAACGCTGTATCTCCTTACATTAATCCTAGAAATGTAAAAACATCACAATGTGGCTTAACGGAGAACAGAAAGTGAAAATATTTCTATGTGAACAGCGGCACCATAACTTTGTAACTCCTTAAAAAACCTTGTTTGTGACATGATTGTTTGATTATAGATTAGACCAACAAGATAAAACATATTTATTTATGAGCAGCAGAGTTTTAGGTTTTTTCCTGCTGACAGATGAGGTTATTTTTGATCAATTATGGCACATGCATGAAAAATATTGCTTGAAAATAAGATTGGAATCTTCATAGTGATTTATAAAAGATTGAACTAACAAGGTATAATGTGTTTATTAGAGCTAGGGAGCTAAGCTGATCGTCCACACATGTAAAGTGGAATAAATCTTCTTATCTAACTTTCAGCAAGAAATTTGTTCATATTCTAAAATGATAAACTGTTTGTTTAAAATATAAAATTGTTACAAGTAAACAGTACAATTTAATGTCTTCTAAAACTTGTGTTACAATGCAGGGATGCAGATAAAAAGAAGTCTTTAAAACTGTATGAACTGGTCACATTAAACTGTAAAAAAAAATAAAATGAAAAAAATCACAAAATATGAAGAGCCCACATTATTTCTGTTGTCCTCAAATAGTCTCTAAAATAAACATACTTATCTAAAAGTTGAACCAAGTCTAAATGCTCTGCAGCTCTGGATTATTTTAGCCTGAGCCTTTTCATTATTGAAAAGAAGAGGAAATCCTTCACAGACAGGAAGGTTTCCCTTTTGTCCAATAAAGATCCAAAATATTGTGCCAAAAACAATCAGGAATGTGGTAAACAAAAAGAGGACAAACTACCCACATGACGAATGGGTGATTACTGGGCTTTGGCACGACTGGACAGTTGATCATAGCAGCGTCATGTAAACCCCAGGGAGCAATGACCTTAGTTTAGCACTTACAGGGAATGATACAAACACAACAATATCCAGGTTGCATGGTGATTAATGCCTCTGGAGCAAAACACAAGCAGTCTGACATACCTAAGAGTATTACACACAAACTGCATGCACCTTCCTATATATTGTTACTGACTAATGAATCAGAGAAAAGAAGCCAAAATATTCATAAACACAGGAAATTGTGTTGAATATAAAAGCAAAATCACTCGGGAGGCAATGGAGTCAAGGTCAATGTAATATTGTTGATCATAGGAAGCTCGTCTCAGTTATTAACAATGACAAACAAACAGAGGTGGGTCAGGAGTTGGATGTTTTTGAGCAGGACAGCAACAAGTAGAAGTGGGGTTTTCCTATAGTCCACCATGGTCTCTCCAGGGCCCTTCAAGACATGAAAGAAGAGACTGGAGCTGCCAGAAACCCTTTCAATACAGTGGAAAAAAACTCCAATCCACTACCTTTGTTCCTTTGTTCGTGTTCTCAAGTGTTCTTCTGGGAGCCCATAGGTGAACTGAGGGTGTTCTCTACCCAGGGTGTGACTGCATCCACACAAAAACAGCCTCTATCTGGTGGATGTCTGGAGCACAGTAGATGTACAGATTAACACAACGACAATGTAAACAGCAGGACACAAAATATGACAGTGACATGTAAACTACACGTTTCCCGTGCATTGTGTTTTTGTTCCAAACCACGACATGTGTTTATGTCTGTGCATGTGTGGCATCAGGCTGAACAGGCAATGAACTGCAAAGAATGTGGTGATATAATTTAAAGGAATAAACACTGATCATTAATAACTTTTATTGATAGTCGGAGGTGGTCGCTGCAGTGTTTGAGGAGGTCATGTATTGTTACTAGACATGAAGTAACATGCAAAATGGTAGTTGGCTGGAAAATGATCAATGAGTGCAGCTTTTAAAATGAGCCAACAGCACTGTTCTGCTCCATCTACCTTGCTGACCTGCATCATTGACTCTGATCAGCTACTAAATTTGATAAATTAATATGTGGTAGATCACATGGACTCTAGTGACACCTGGCGATCTAAATAACGTACTGCAGTGTGTTAATGGCGAAAAGAAATGAGCTCCATGCAAATCAGTGGATTTATATGTGAAGGTGGATTTTTTTATTCATTAAAACAAACAAATAAATGAATATTGATCATAACATTGACTACTGAGAATCTAACCAAGCCAATAAAAAAACTAAGATTTGCAATTGATTTGCATTATTGAGTAAAAAAATTGTGTATATTACAGTCAAATTGCATTTTTTTGTATTCAACCTCAGATATCGAGACAAATACTTCAAGTTTATATAAAAGTCAAAGCATGAATTCCAGCACATGCTTTCTTCCGCCTTTTTTCTGCAATGAGAGATATAATTGGTTGAAAGCCTGTAGCTCTAACCAATCAGCATGCCTTGTCTCGACTGAAACTGCTCTGATTGGGTTTCTGTCACAGATGTCCCACCTCTTATCGTTGACTCCAGCTGTCTTGAGTAGAGCCGTAAAGGAGGTGTTGTAACAAGGTAAACAAGGTTTTTTATTTTATTTTCCTCGAAAACTAGAGAGTAACACATGTGTTTGCGTTCATACAGACAGAAAGTGGCATTTTAAAGTTAGTATGGTTTATAAAGCGGTAATTGTAGCTTCTTACACAACAGACGGCGTGCGGTGTCAGTTTTGTAACTGTCTCCTCTAAATGTCAGCTCCATGTCTCCTCTTGGTTCAATGCAGTATTTTGTGCATAAATAAATAAATGTGTCATATAATAATGTTATGAATGGAATATGTTAGAGAAACAAACAGTAATTCCTGACAATAGTTGTAGCTCACAACGTGGACTTGGTGTCTGATCGTCAGCTGACAGGGAAATATATAGTATTGTTTTGTAAACTCACTCACCTTTATAAAGAGTTATTATATAAATAACGACCATTTGATTTTCTAAGAAAGGATTAACACATTATTGACATGTGTCATGAGGCAGAAGTGAATTTAGAAACTGTTAAATCACTTAAAACAATCAAATCTTTGTTTTAATCACCTGTTTCTTTTCTTTCTCCACTTAAACGTGGCATAAACCTTCAAGACTCTCCTCACGAGACATACGTTTTTTTACTTTTATTAATCGTATATCTGTTGGTATTTATTTAATGTATGTTCATCTCTCTTCTCTAACCAATCAGCAAGATGGACAACAAAGTGACATCAGAGCCCATATCCAATGGTGTGATGAAAGGAGGGGCAAGGATCGTTGTGGATAATGATGATGAAGTTCTCAGGTATGGAGGAAAATCTGTCACCAGAAAAAAATCGGCACATTGTGGGAATGATTGAAAAACAACAACAGAAGTGTTTATATCTGTCTTCCTCATCCTCTCTACGTCACCAAGTCCAAGCGACCTGTCTGAGATGTTGGCCGAGGGGACCAAGGAGTCCCACGAGAGAGCGGAGAACTGCCAGTTTGTCAAAGATTTCCTCCGGGGTCGCATCAGACGGGAGCTGTTCAAGGTTGGCTTTCAAAGTATCTTAAAATTATGTAAAACATCACAAGGCCAGTCATGTTTTTGAGGGGGAACAGTAACATTATTATAAAGGGCATGAATTAACAATGTAAACATATAATGCACTTTATTTTAATTATTGCTTTGCATACAAACATACAGCAGTAACACTAAGATTGATCTGCAAGCATGCTGCATCAGTTGATCTGTGTTGAAAGCAGAATTGTGAGGTACAGGATTATCTTTTTACTTTCTCAGTAGTGTTGGAGTGTCATAATAAACACATAGATATTTCCAATATACCAAAAACTTGCTCTCAAACTTTTACCAGTACAGAGATTGTAGTTGTAAGTTTATGTGTCTCTTTCTTTGTCAGAGAGGCACAGCAGCCCTGTACTTTGTCTACTCTGCAATGGAGGAGGAGATCGAGAAGAACAGAGACCATCCTCACATCGCTCCAATCTATTTCCCCACAGAGCTGCATCGGAGTGAAGCCCTGGCCCGGGACCTCGAGTATTTCTATGGAGAGGACTGGGAGACCCAGGTGAGGGCAAAGCACTCAACATGTGTTCTGTGTCTGTGTATATTATTTAACAAAGTTTTGTATTTATCAATTCATAGACATGGTAGCGAGTTCTCTGACATCAGTCCACGGACTTTCATAGTGTTGTTCCCTCTCATAGATCAGCCTCTCTGCAGGCACCAAGCCTTATGTTGACCGAGTTCACGAAGTGGGCAAGAAGGACCCCGTGTTGTTGGTGGCCCACTCCTACACCCGCTACATGGGCGACCTCTCAGGTGGACAGATCCTAAAGAAGGTGGCGCAGAGAGCTCTGAAGCTGCCCTCAACAGGAGAGGGTCTAAACTTCTACCATTTTGAGGGAATCCACAGTCACAAAGGCTTCAAGCAGCTTTACCGAAGCAGGATGAACGAGTTGGAACTGGATGCAGAGACCAAAGAGAGGATTGTGGAGGAGTCTAACCGGGCCTTTGGCTTCAACATGATGGTGAGGGAGCAGGGGGGATTTTCGCAATGTGTGACCTCATGACAGAGGAATACAATGCAAAACCAAAGTCTGCTTTGACCCTGAAAACAGGTATTCACAGAGCTGGAAGAAATTGGAAAGACCATCACAGAGGAAGTCCAAGATGCAGGTCTCGGACACAGTCATGCAGAGATCATGCAGGGGGGTGATATCAACAAGTGTCCGTACTATGCAGCTAAAATGGGTAAGAAAACCACTTTGGAAGCACACTTTCAGATAAAGTCCAGGCTATAAATATCACGTTTCCTCTACATTATATTGTATGAAATAATATATGTAATCAAGTGTTTTATTCTACAATTAGGGATTGTTAAAAAAAGTAATTTTAGATAAATTAAGTACTTAAAACCTGGACCTCAGATAAACCAACCATCTTTAGTTGGACTGTTGGTAAAGGAGCTGCTGGAATCTGATAAGGATGAAATAAGATAAGATAAGACTGTAACATCCTCTTCTCACCGACCTCAGCCATGATAGTTACGCTGAAGAGACGGGAGTCCATGAGATGACTTCAGTCTTTCTGCCTTGTCTTTTCTCAGTCTTTGATTTCACCTTCTCACCTGCTCTGTCTCGTCTGTGCAGCCGCCAGTGGAAATCCCACCTACGCGTGCCAGTTAGCCATGATGCTCCTCAGACACCCACCCTGTCAGGTGGTGCTGGCCGCCTGGGTGGCTGTCCTCGCTGGGTTTTCTGCCTGGTACTTCCTGTGAGCTCCGACACACTCGGATGTGCCAACAACCTCATCCTGAGCAGAGAGCAGAGGACCATGTTGCATCCTGCCACACTTCAGCATCTTCAGTTTGATGTGTTATAGCAAAAAATAAATCAAAAACTGAGCATTTTTTAAATTATATTTTGGGCCTAGCACTTTGTTTATTGACATTTTGCACATTGATCTGTGAAAGACAGAGACTGATGATAGCAGTGAAATAACTGATGTGATAATGCTGCTGTTGTGTGACAATAAAAACAAACGTAATGATGTATGTGCTCTACATGCACCGCTGTAGTTAGTGGTGATGGGTGTCTATAGACTTTAGAGACACTTCATTATATAAGAATCTCAAATGCAGACTCTTCCCTCGTGATTAAATATAATTACTTGATTGTAATTGGTATAAACATGAATTTCAGATTGTGCACAGTTAAACCTCATTCAGGCTCCTCTTTGAATAACAGCTGCATTTTATGTCCATACAAATAGTAGCAAACATGGAAACTCTTTGCTTTTGTACCAAAAAAGTGAGCATACTGTAAAAACTAGTGACTGCTGGAGCAGAAGAAAAACGCACTTAAAGTAATGTGTCACAGGAACAGATGAGCAGATAAGAAGTGCTCAGCACCCTCAGACATATTACCATTTTTTTGTACAAACAGAGGTGGGGTGCTTCCTTTTTGTTGTGATTTTGTCTCTAACATGATTGCAGTCCAGGAAATTGTCTGTTGACCGAGACATAGACCAGGGCAGTGGTGCAGAACCATGTTTAAAGATGCAAGGGTTCCCAGCAGCACAGTGGTGTCAACAGGTGTTTGTAACACCTCTGTCTAAACTATATAAGGAGGGCTGTAAAATTGCAATTTGCAATTAAATATAAAACATGTTTTCACTTTGCCTTTATGAGTTATTGATTGTAGATTTGCGGGAATTTTTTTATCTGTTAAATGATAAATACTGTAAAGGGAAGGGGTGAACATTGTCTAGCAACTGTGCATGTAAAATGTTTTTAGATTTAATGGGCTCTGATATTAAAAGTCCTAAAGCTGTTATTCGATCTTGGGTAAAAATTCTATACTTCATTGGTTCAAAGTAAACATTAAACAACATATGATAACAATTTGTTATTTTCAGCTTTATTATAAAAAGTCTGCTTGTATGTTTGACACTGATATGATCTAATATGTTTATTTCCTACACAGTTTAACCAACTGAAATAGTTTCATAAGTGCAAAAGCCAAAACACATAAAACCACAGTGATCAGACACCCCTCAGATATCCGTTCTTGAACTAGTTCTGGGTTGGTGCAAGAGCTGGTGGTTAGTTGGTTCAGATGCCGTTTCTCCTATGAACCGGTTTGCTTTTACACCGGCAAGGAGCCAAGTTGGGGCCGCGTCACCGTAAAACGTCAGTACGCCACTGCATTGGTAGCCGGTTCACAACAACCGGCTGCTAGCAAGCTAGCCGCTGTTAACAAACTACTGCAGGGGTGTCAAACTCGTGCCATGGAGGGCCGAGACCCTGCAGGTTTTCTTTCCAGCCGGTCACTAAAGCAGGTGATGTTAATCATGGACACCTTCAGTTTGAGGGAAGCAGCTCATCAGTGAGTTCAGCTGCTGGAGAGATGGTTGAAAAGAAAACCTGCAGGGTCTCGAGTTTGACAACCCTGAACTACTGTTACCCTGTTACTATCAGTCCATGAAAACATTTTTTTTATTCTAGTTACAAAATGATTGAGTTAACAAAGCAGTCTTGCATTACTACATGTGGTATTTATGCAGTTTTGGGAAATCACGATATCCTTCCGGGCGTATATGACGGTGAAGCGCACCCTCACTGTGATAATGTTTAAATGGAGGAGTTATCGTGTGCCCACAAGTGCTGTTCCTGGTTTTACAAGTCTACACTGAGATCCAGAGACAAAACATCCAACTGTTACCGTATTTTCATTACTCTATTCTTCTACTATCACTAGTTGTGTTTCCACCGTCGCTCCTCAAGCCCCTGACATAGTCGCTGCTTAATAAGTCTTAGGTCTGGCCCAGCAAGGAAGTGAGGCCTGAATTAGCCCTAGTTTTAGCAGCTGGGGCCAGTTCTCGCGGTGGAAACAACAAACTGGGGCTAAGTCAGGAACTGGCCCCGAACTAGCACTGGAACCTGTTTGGTGGAAAAGGGTGACCTGTCGTTAATACACAAATACACATTGCACATTAAGACTGTGAAGCCATATGTTTTACAACACTTTTATTAGTTGTGTGAACAAGATGCAGCTCAACTATAAACTGAAGTAGGAGTTGACATGAGAGGTGGCAGCACAGAAACAGAGGAAGTCACACTGAGATAAAGAAGTGGATCAGTGCATGCAACTATCAGAGGGGAGCTGATGCTTCAGACAGAGAGATACTAACCAAACCAAATGAAGTGACTGGATATGATTCACATATTAACAGTGTGCGTGTTGCTCTGGAGTGCTGGTAGGGCTCTTTTAATATTTGGTGTATGGACATTGGTGTAGAGGTTTAGGCCTAGAAACTAGGGACATTTTAGGTGACTATGTTATATCTTGAATTCTTCAATGTTCTGTTTTAGGACTATTAGGTTTTACATAGTTTTTTCAAATTGTTCAAATCTGTTCTAAGATCTGCAATTTGAAGAAACCCCAGTCCCCTCCCTTTTTTAATTAATTAATTAATTTATTTATTTAGCTAAGGTCTTGTTTCAGTGAAAATTGAATCCAAACTTTTGTAATTCTTTAATGATTTTATTGT
>OOFC01017689.1:3384-19688 GCA_900323345.1 Pseudochromis fuscus
CGTCTGTTTTGTTTTTTTTTTTTTTTTTTTTTTTTTTTTTGCTCCTTCCTGCCTCCCTGATTTCTTTTGTTTTGCCAGCAAGTGGTTGTAACTGTTGATGGTCGAGGGTGTGCCTCTTCACAGCTTGAAGATTTTTCAGGTTTGCAGTAGTGCCCCTTGTTTTGTCAGACAATAATACAGCAGTAAATATATGCACAGGACTAAACAAACATTTCCAGAGACTCAAGTGAGGTCTTCATATTGTTTTTTTGTTTGTTTGTTTTATGAACCCTAAAGAATTCATTTTACTTTCAGAGAAGAAAAGAAAAACAGCTTTAAAACCAGGACTAGTTCTAACAAATGAATGTTTGTCCATTTATTTTTGGCCATAACATAGTTAATATATCAACTTTTCTCCACTCAAACTCTTCCATAATAAACTAACCAGTGTTTACTATCAATTGATCATTTAAGGAAGCCTGATATGTAACAATGACCTGAATTTTTATTTAAAAAAATGTAATAAAATCAGAAATATAACAACTTGTCACTAATGTAACAAGATGCTGAGCCCAAAAAGTAAAAACTTGGCCCAAAATGTCACAACTTCTACTTTATTTGGGTCCGTTATTACATTTTGTGTTTTATTTTTATTTTTTTATTACACTTAACGCTCAGCACTTTTCTTACGTTATCGACCACTTATTACATTTCAAGTTTTATTCCATTTTTTATTCAAACAGTTCAGGTCATTGTTACATATTGGGCTGTAACAAGGCTGAAAGCTGCCATATTCAAGGTGATGCTTTCAGGATGCTTGTTGTATAAGTTTATACATTTATTTTTAAATCCACACATGCAGGAAACTGGATCCACTGCGTAATTCAGTTTCATTCATTTCCTGAGGTGGACCAACTGTTGAGAAAAAAAAAAAAAAGGAAGAAGAAACAACCGAGGCGCTTTTAAGTTGAAATACCGCAGAGCTCATAATTCACCGCCGATGGCAACGGGGTGACTCAGTGTGTGCGTATTTGTTTTTGTGATGCTGTATTTATGTGTTTGTTTGATACTGTACGTCTTCGAGAGCGCTGCTGATGCACCAAGGACTCGCTGTGCCTTCTTTCCTCCTACCATATCACAAAGACTGCCTAAGATAGCACATCTCCGTGTCAACCCCCGCTGAGCTGACTCTGCAGCAGGCTGTCCCATAATATCAGAATTTTATGCATCCCTCTAATGCTGCCTGTAAATGTGCCACTCTTTTATCCTCCCCTCTGCTTTCTTTTATCATTAGTAGGGCCCTAACAGGGGGAAGCCTCAGAATGGGTGTTACTCCGTCTTTGCCCTTGTGTACACACCCACACCCACACCGACACACACACACCCTGTGTATAAATGCTGATGTCAAACTCTGTAGCGATGCTGTTCTTTTAATGCAGCCTGTGAATAAGCTGCTTCTTCTCATCTGCATCAGTGTATTTTACAAAAAGGTGACAATATTCCTTCAGTTCCTTCATTTCAATGATTTTTCTTGAAATTTGTCTGCACACATAATGCAGTTTATTTTCTTCTTGTCTGTCCACAGGCTACTTGGGGACTTACATTCCTTAAATGACTACTGTCACCTCAAAAAACAACCGCAGATGCTAACGTCAACACAACCGCGCTGCTATTTTATTTCTGTTTCTTCTCACAACATGCTCGTTTTTTGTTTGTCTGCTCCTCACTTCAGTCCCCACAAGCTGGTTGGAAGTCAGTGTGTGCATGTTAAAACAGAGTTGCTGTCCCCACTGGAGATGTCTTGACTTTTATTTGTTGGATTTACAACAAACCCCCCCCCCCCCCTCCCCCCGGGAGCCACATTGGTATTTCCATGCTGGGCTACCTCACAAACATGCGAGTGCTGTTTGGTTTCAGAGGCCTCGGCTCAGCTCAGACCCTCTCATACCGATACATTTGGCGCAGTGACTCACTCGACGTGTGTGTTGGAGTGTGTGTGGGTAGCTACTCATACATGTGGGTGATCTGGAGTAACCTACACTTAATGTGAACGGCCAAAAATCAGCATAACGCCGTGGCTGCTCTGATCACTCAAACATGGACATAAGGCTGGTTGCTGTAATGTGACTGCGCCTGTAGAAGTGCGCGAGAAGCTCTTGACATCGTGCGCCAACGCATATTTAAGAACTCTTTTTCATGTCATACTGTCTAGA
Organism: Pseudochromis fuscus; assembly: GCA_900323345.1. Classification (NCBI taxonomy): domain Eukaryota; kingdom Metazoa; phylum Chordata; class Actinopteri; family Pseudochromidae; genus Pseudochromis; species Pseudochromis fuscus. The sequence continues at coordinate 5,577 of OOFC01017689.1, forward strand.
CAAGTTCGCCGCTCCCACTCGTTGCTTTTCTTCTCTGTTTTCATTTCATTCCCTCACGCTCTCTTGAGTTTTCACTCCATCCTTTCCTCCCGTTGCACCCCGTGGCACCCAGGGGAACAATGGTTTCTCTTAACAACCTTTGCAGAAATCCTGCGGACTTGATGATTGGGGCGATGTAAGTCAGAAAACAACACAGAAGGTCAGTTTTCCATTTTTCCACCAGTCAGCCTCAGGTCTGCCGACACCCGGGGCCTCGGTATAGGCGCGTTTATTATGCAAGCCGTGCCGCATATGACCTAGCTCCTGTAGAATTAGCATTGACGTGGGTAATATGGCAGTGAATAAAGGTTTAGCGCCGACCCCATGGCCATCTGTGATAGTGTTGAGCTAATTAGCTTACCACTGATGTATCCCCCCTCGTCTCGCTTTCTTCCCTGTCTGCCTCAGAGTCTCACTGTCAGTCAGTCTCACACATGTGTGCACAAACACACAGTGGACTTCTATAGCTATTAGCCATGTTAATGGGTCGGGGCCCTGCTAAACTCTCGGGCATTAATTGTCAAGTTGAACAGTAATGGGAAAGCTAATGGTCCTCTGGTCTGCAGCTTATTGTCTACTAAATAAAGGTTTAAGTCAGAACACATTTGGAGTCACTAGTGCTGTGTCTTAAACTTTTTTAGTGTTTCCAAAGTAACTTTTTTATTTTGTTGATTTATATGATTTTGAATGTTACTGGTGATGCATTCATACCAGTATGTACTATAAGGCATTCATCATCCCTCACCTGATTCACCTAATAAGATAAAGGTCATCTTGCTAACATCACAAGAAAATTAATAAATCTGTATAAAGTGTAATTATATGGGGAAATGAGTAATGATGGTACACCGTGTAGGAAAGGCTGTTTAATGAGTGAGGTATTGATGAAATGTGTCAGATTCAGTTCAGCAGGTGATTGATTCATTTACAGATTCAACTTTTTTGTTTGCTTTGGGGGAATAAGAAACCAGTTTGTCTTTTACGTGAAGTGATCGAACTTGTGGCTGAAGTTAGATTGACAATTCCCGTCTCAACACTCGTTCACCTTTTAGTCACGTTTAAAAGGTGAATGAGTTCCTACTTCTTCCAAGCAGCAAACGGTAACAGAAGCATTTACAAAACTCACTCCCTACGACTGAGACAGCACACAGTGGAACGGGCTAACAGGCTAACAAGCTAACAGGCTAACAGGCTAACAGGCTAACGGCTGCGGTGACGTTCACACTGGTGAAAGTTTTATGTCCGATACAAACAGTAGAAGAAGTGGGATTTAATAAAATGCTAAGTTTTGGATCCCCGCTACGAGTTTCCCTGTATTGCACTATCTGCAGCTGCGTGTTAGTTTTCATTTTTTAAGATTTTATATTATTTTATTGTGTTTGTTCAATGTCAAATTTTTTTAAAACTAAAGTATGTTCATGTGTCCTCTCTGTTTTCTTTTACTTTATTAGACCAGTCAAGATTTAAAATGTGTATAATTGCACTTCAATATGTTTATAATTTTGATATATTTTGATTGAAGTTACTTGAAAAGCTTCACTGCGACTTTTGTTTTACTCAGGAGTTTCATTGCATTTTTATCATTTCTAGTGTCAGTTCGTAATATTTTTTGAACTGTGTTGATTATCCCTAATTAGTCTTAATTAGTTTATTTAGTCAATGTTTCTCTTCTTTAGTATGTAATTTAAGTTATATTAGTCTTTTTTCTTAAAAAAAAAAAAAAAAAAAAAGTGATACATTTGAAATCGTGATTATATAATTATAAAATCGTGATATTCTATTTTTGCCATATCGCCCACCCCTACGTTTATACTGACCAGCTGGATTTTAATCAGCAGCTACACTCAGATTGTAATATTTACCATAGAAATGATGAAGTGCACAGTAAATTTCATGTGTACTTTTGGCACAAGAATCACATGAATGATTATTTTTTTGGCAGCCAGAGACCTCGCATGTCAGGACATCAGGTTTTCTTCACATTTAGTCTTTATCTTTTTTCGTAAAATGTAAGGAAGCCTCTCCGTTGTCTTTCCTCCTCACCTCTGCCTCTCTGACAGCACATATCTGACTTGTCCATACCATCAGTACAAGTGAAGCCCTGTGAATGAGCTCTGCACAGATTTGTAACATGCAACAACCGTCTAATTTCTCCACCCGCGGCGCTGTGACCCACCTGCTCATCATCTGCATAAGAGAGCACCCTGGATACTCCTGCGTATGTTAATGTATGTGCATCTCAGGGGTGTTTAGGATGTCAAATGTCCCCAGCAACACTCCTGTAATCATAAAGCACCAGCACTGCTCAGGCTGCATGCCCAGAGGCCATGAGGGCAGAGGACGGCAGTACCCTCAGGCCAGCCTCCAGTCTTTCTGGCCTACCATGACACTGACAAGGTGGAGGGAATGAAGTATGGAGTTTTGTTGTGTAAGGACATTTTATAAAGAAGCTAAGAGCCTACTGTAGTTTATGGAGTTCATATCAGGTTGTGGTGTCTTAAATGAAAAACAAAACTATGTCAACTGTAATTATTTTCTTAATAGCAATTTTTTTTAGGCATATGGATTGAACCAAGAAATAAACGAAAAACTTTAAGTCACATACTGCAGCAAACCCACTGTCTGTTTCATAGGAGACCCTTCTGTGTCCATAAAGCATATTTTTTTATCTGTCTCTTCCTCTTCCTCATCTGATTGGTCTTGGATCTTCTTGTTGTGAGGGCATGGTTTGCAGGAGATGTGACAAAAGGCCAGTTTAACGCAGCAAGAGCAGCAAAGGAGACTTACCAGTGTGCTGTGCTGTTGACATTCAATGTGTTTTCCCACTTGGTGAAATTGAAAGAAAAAAGACAAGCTGATGGCTCGCAAAGAAAAGAAAAATAGGAGGTATAAAAACTTGCATAAAGTATTGGTGAAGGCTCTTCCTTGCTGCATTTTTAAGACATTCCTGAATGGCTGAGTAGCTTATATTTATAAATCTACACAAAGCAAACCGACATATATGACTGTCCAGTTTATTACTGAAGCACTGAACAGCAGATGTGCCAGACAAAGAGCGAGGCCGAGTTGATAAAAACGAGCTTTGATCTTCCTACACGTTGCTTAGGTCCATAATTTCTCTCCACAAATGCTTTCTCACAGTCACATATACCACTTGGGGTTTCATCATATTTGCTGAATAGCTTATTTAGCGAGGATTAACGTCCAGCCAACGAGATCAATGTCATCTCAGGGAAACTCAAAGGTTCTGAAAAGTGCTGTTTCCCTGAGAGCGAGCGCATTGAAGCTGTTTGTTGCTGATTCTCTCAGCTGTTGCCAGCTCCTGGTCCATACCTTTAGTACTGTGTCGATAAGAAGAAGAGGCGGGGTTCCCTCCATAGACGGCTGAACAGAACAATCCAATATGGGCCATAGCTGTAACGCCAGGCATCGATGGGCGCCTCGCCGCAGCAGGACTGCCATTCTGGTCGGGGTCTGTGGTCAAATTGACCCCTTTAAGTCCCATTTTTCATCATTAGCATGAGACATAAAACTGATCTCTAAGTAAAGCTTAGATTTTACGTGATAGATTTTGCCGGGCAGTTACCATGGGAACTGTGAAGGGTTAAGAGGTTCAGAGTTGTATTCAAAGTGTGTCTGGGTGGTTGACCAGTTCTTTGTGAAAGTGACAGACCACCAGCAAGCCACTGAGTATTGAAGGTGAACAAGAACTACTCCCATCATTTAAACACTGTACTGTATCTAGTGTATTTATTTGCATACAATCCCTTATACGATGAAGTATTTGGAGTTCATCTTTTACACATGGAAACTCCAACGCTGCTCGGACAGAGTCATGTTACCATATGAAAACATGTAAATACCTTCGCTAAATTTCTGACCAGTCTTGTCCATGTTTCCTGATTTGTCCTTAACTCAGGTTAACGATTGATTAAGTGGTGTTGGTCTAATTACTAAATTAAGGGTGAATGTGAGGCTAGAAGCTTGGATAATAGCATCGTGTTTAGATGGCTATACTGTAAATTAGCACCTGTCTTTGAGATGCATGAAAATGTCACATCCTCGACATCATTAAAACGCTAATGGAAGTGTTCCTCTTAAGTCTGAAGGCTGAACGGTCAAGTCTTTAACAGATATCCTGACTGAGTTGGTGTTAAGAGTTTTTAGGTTTTTTTTTTCAGTTTTAATGCATAGCCTTTATCAGGGTATATTGACCTAGATTTCCCTCTTAATTGAATCAAACAGAGGAAATGTCAGTTTTTATGTCGCTGCAGTTTCCAGTGTAATCTGCTCGAAAGCATCAACATCTTCAAAAGTCAATGCCAGCTTTTAAAAGTTGAAGAGTGTAATCAAATTCCAGTGTGCGTGGGTTGTGTGGTGTGGTGGGAAGCTGAAGGGCAAGGTGAAAATTGATGGCTTGCTATAGGCAGAGTGGATGGTTTTCAGAAGTAGCATTTCTAATCATGCATTTTCTCCTGCTTCTCAGAAGGAGGGTATAAAGACGAGGGAGCTTTTTTTTTTTTGGTTGCTGATGTTTTGCAACACGGTTATGGAGTTTTTGAAGGCTGAACTCTTACTGAACTGTACAAACTGCTGGACTTTGTGCCATTACAGATGTTTTGTTGTAACAAGGACCATCCAGCAACAAAACTAGCCAAACATTTGTATGGCTCTATAGCTCTTACATCAGCCCGAGGCCTCTCGCTATAAAGAACAGAGCCACAGTACTAATACAGCAAGTTGATATTGAGGATGAGCCCTTCAGTGAATATGTACTTGGGCAAGAAGCACTTTGGGATTTTAACACTCAAGAGGGGTCTTTGAAGGCTTTGACAATGTGGCGTAATGACAGCTATCACTTTGCATTTAAAGGTGTAAAATGTGTCTATTTGGCTTCTGATTTCCATCTGACATGCAACAAAGAGCTATTGATATGCTGCTTGGGAAAAGAACATGCTGGGATTTGGAGCCTCGGGAGAGCTGGTGCAGGGGTTTTGACAATGTGGTATAATGACATTGCATTTAAAGGAGTAAAGAATGTCTTTTGGCTTCCTCCACAGTAGCTTCTGATTTCTGTCTGACATGCAACAAAGCGCTATTGATCCTCAGGGAGACGGGGCGAGAACAAAACCTCTTCTTCATCTCATAGAAAACTGCTATGTCGGGGTCTCCAGAAGCCAACACTCACCCCCTGCCCCCATGCATATGTACAATTACACATGCACGCAGCCTCAGCATGTGTAGCTCTTGAGGGAACGGAGGGCTTAAGTCACTGAATAAATGACAGGTAATTTTCAGCAGATAGTAGAGCGTACGGGCGAGCGGGGCGATCAATCACTTTGGTGATCACCCATGCAGATTCCAGTTCTCCCTGGCATCATCAAGGCTGATGACATTGATAGACCGTGACGAGATTGTTTGACAAGTGTGCAAGAGAGGGAAGTGTGTCCTCTGCATATGTGGAGATAAAGCCAATACATTGATTTCAAAAATCACCACCGCTAAGTAGGTAGTGGTTACTTTTTTGTGAGATATGTGAAAAGAATAGGGCAAGTTTTTCATGGATTTTTTTTTTTTCCACCTCCAAGTGTGTCTGAGATGGCCACAGCTGGAGAAAAGTGGATGTATTGATCCTGGGAGTTTCATTTTTCAAACATAGTCATCTTTCAGAGCCAGCTTCGATTTTTGAAAAATATACAGTGTGCTTTCAGACAGTTTTATGGCCTTTTTTTTGTCACAGTGTACAGTGGAAAGATGTGAAGAATTGTGAGGTGGGTGGTGGAAATGGATGACTATATTCAGCCAGACTGGAGCTTATTACTTTGTACTTGTTTAAACATGCTCTGCAAGTAATGATGATGTTTTTTTCAGTTAGTGTGGTGATTAGAAAAAATGCTGTTAAATGATTGTTGGAACTAAAAGGAAAATAACTTATTTTGGTCCTGTCATACAGAAAAGCAGTAAATCCTTCAATTGAGACGCCCAAAATAGAAATTATTGATCTTTTTTTTTTTGTCATGGTTTAATAATTTTTGTGTCAAATCTTGTCTCGTCTCTTCAGGGCAACTTAACTCTGAACTTCCCTGTGTCAGTGTCACCAGATGAGGATTTAGATCAGGCCAGAAGACTTGCAATTACATTACACCCATCAAACACTCAGCATCATTTACATTTTGGCTTTTCTACAACTAGTCAGGAAAACTAAAATGACCCAGAATTCAAGCCAAAGTTTCCAAATTGGTAATTTAATGGCGCATTTACACTGGTACCTACTCGCTTTGCTTTGCCTCGGATCGCTCGGGATCCGCCCCCTCTCGGTTGTATTTACATTGCCGAGGATAGTCCCTCCTCCGTGTAGCTGGCCGTCATTCGTGACGTCATCTTACACCTCGTCCTGAGTCCATGGGGCAGGATTTCTCACAGATGCAATTTCTCTTCTTCTTGTTATTTCAAACACGCCTGCACGGTTTGCCGAAGATTTAAAAATGGCGTGTTTGTGGGGACAGATTACGTGCCGCACAGTGATGACTCAACGGCGCAGTGACGATTCCGACCAATAAGATTTTAGTACCTGCTCCGACCTGACCAGGTACTTTTTTTGGATCCGCAGGAGAGGAAGTACGAAAGGTTGTACTAGATATCAAGCTCCAGGTACTTTTTTACCAGTGTAAATGTGCCAAAACCAAAGCGAAGCGAGTAGGTACCAGTGTAAATGCGCCATAAGTGACCAACAGTTGATACCTCAACGATACTAGAGAGAAAAATCAATCAGTTATTATTTTTTGTTTTAAAACCAGGATTTATTGATTACAAACTCTCAATCAACTGATTCTTTTCTCTAGTGATGATATTCACCCAAAACTGTTTATTACACCAAAATATAAAACTACACTTTCTCACAGGAAAAGCTCAGAAAAAGACACCACTTCTTCTCACTGAATAACACTTATTTTGTTAATCTGTGCCTGCCCTTTGTTTGCTGTTTTCCTGTCCTGATAATTTGAGAGCGTGGCCTTTTTACTCGCCTCTCTTTACCCACTGGCCCTCTGACCTCCTCCTCCTCTCTCATACGATTTCCATCTCGAACTGATAAACAGAGCAGAGGTCAGGACATAAGAAAAGCGAAATTAGTGAGAGTGCAGCCGTCGTGTTGCTTGAATACACCCTCACCTCAGAGGAACAGAGGGAAAAAGTCGAAGATGCTTTTTTTTTTATGATTATACAAACAAAATGCTTACTGCCCACAGCGTTGCATCGTGGGTAGTAAAGTGGTCGGGGAGTGGTTATGTCATCGCTGACAGCTGATGCCCGGTGTTGCCCAGCAGCAGGTCGTGGTAGGAGTGCACGCATGAAATCCCCTGCTGGTGGTTAAAGGTCTGACACACACACACACACACACACACACACTACTGCCTGTCCTTCTCTTGTGACCCGCTATGACTTCCACACCAAGACTCTTCTGCGGGGGATGAGTGGGCGTCAAAGAGCAGCCTGTCGTGTCTTAAGTGCGAGTGTAAACAAAAATCACGACTGACTGTTTTCTAAAGTTCAGCGTTTAGACTGTGTATCACCGAGGGGGATTTTATCATGTCCTCATATTAAAGTACAATCCTTAAAGACACCATTAGTCATCAGGGTAGAACATCCAGTCTTCTCTTCAGCACTTTACGTGTCATTAAATAAAAATGAAAACACTTTTTCCCCATTTGCTTTGAAGACTTTATCGAGACAGAAGACCCTCTAATGTGAATGCGTTTCAGAGGATTTCCTACAACTGGCAATGAAGTCGCTTCTCATACAAAGCTGCTGGATGGGCATGAAGATGGATTGTTAATAGAATGTGTTGCAGTGTATTCAGTAATCGTTATTAATCTGTGTGTCGGCGGATTCTTTCTCGGCTCGGCCCAGTGTTCATAAAGCTCGGTTAATTAGACTGATTGATTAGATGGTGGTGATTCAGAGCTCTCATCACGGCTCCTCATCCCGTCAGGCCTCTAATAAGATCAGATTGCTCTTGTATTCCCCTGCACACGCACCCGGACACCCACACACACACACACACCCACCCGTGGCTTGTTTGGCCTGTCACGCCACCTCCCCGCCGCTCTCATCTTCCTGACTGTTTGTCTGTCACATGCCGACAGGATTTACAGCCATATAAGAAGCAGCCTAAACCAGAAACTACATTATGTCAACATGAAACAAATCTCTCATTCCTCTGTCTCCTTCCTCCATCCCCACGTCTTCCTTGACCCCTCTCATTGCGTCTCATAAATACTTCCTCGGATTAGCCAAAGAAAACTTGTGTGCGCTGCTTGTGCCTCTCTGTAACCCTCTGTGTTTGCTTTAAAGTCTCTATGCGACAAAGCATCCGCATATTTATTTGCAAACTTAAATGCGAATCTGCTTTGCTAAAGCTTTAGTTGCAGATCAATATACATGCACAGCTCCGAGCAAACCACTCTGCACTTAGCGCACACTGCCTGCTCATCAGCACAGTAAAGAGACTCTCCCTCGCTGTTGTAAAACTTTATGACTTTCCGTGTTGCTTTTGTCTCCAGGCATCGGATATTACAGAGGATGATAAGTATTCATTTAGATTTTTGCCAGATCACCAGTCCTTCGTGTCAATACAGCCCATCTGAGCTCTTTAAAAAGAGACAAAGTTTGGTGTGTGTATGTGTGTGTACACGAGTTTATGAGTGTGCATCTAAATTTGTGTGTGTATTCCAAGGCTGTGATGAACCCACTGCAGTATCACCCCTAAGAGAGTATTTATGGAGAAAATGATTACCTTGGAAAGAACAGAACTTTGATGAAAATCGTCCCACTTCAATTTGTACCTCGCAGGCCTGCAGTTGGTGTCCTTGTTTACGGGTAATATTGGAAATCTGTAAAATTGCACAGAGTACTTCAGTAACAGAACTCTTTCATAAAGAAATCCTCATATTCGGTGGCCTTTGATTGGGGTTGTGTGCTGAGCTTGAGCAACTTTATCACAGTGTAATGGCAGCGTGTGGTACTTTGTGTGAGACTGGTTCAAACTGGACTTTCTGGACTGGGGCTTTGTTGTGATGGGAAATGTTGGCTCAGCATTTTTATGGAAGCCCAGTAGTCATATTACACACCTTTTCTGCTTTGGTTAACACACACTGACTGTAATGATGGACTCTGGGTTACAGTTAAAACACCAGACCACCCCGTGTAGACAGCTGTGTTGATACCTCTGGACCTCTGAAAAATGCTTCCTGTGTAAACAGGAAGTGTCAGCTACAAATAGATACTAATATAATATAGTAACCCCTCACGTATCAGAATGAATCCATGAATCCATCTGAAGCTGTGTTCACATCAAATGTGCTGGGCTGATTTTAGAGATTTCACCTTTTTGCCACCAACAGCCAATAGGAGTACTCCTTACAGAAACCACGACAACTGCTACTTCCACAATCAACAATGATGAGTTTGCAGATGTTGTTGCCTCTTTATCTGTTGTGAAAGTCCCAGAAATGATGAAAAGCTCTCTGCATCTTGGTTTCACACCGGTACACAGTCAAAGTCCTATCGTAAATTTCTGGACGACCACGGACTGCGTCTATTTATGTGCCTCCAGCGAGAATCCTCAACGCTGGTTGTTTACCTTATCAACTTCCACGGACATGAATCTTTTGTTTGTGTCGCCTGGCGAGAATTTGCGCCTTCTTGCATCTTTGCATTTACTTATCATGTAATTACCCTGTGGGAGAAATTCACTTTGTGCTTCACAGATGATAAAGTGTTTTCAGTATGAACCTGCACATTAGGCCATGATCTCCACTCCAACATATTCATTTGAACAGGTCAGCTGCCACAGGTTTGTCCAAAACCCACAGGTCATGTGTGGGAGAAGAAGTAGATCCTGACTCAACTTAATTAAACTCTGATGCAGAATCATCCAGTGAGAGGCTGAGGTGGGCGATCGAATCAGTACACATGCATAGTAGAGTACTTTGTAACAAAAACATTTCTACATGTACTGTAAGTTGCAGTTGGTGAAATGAAAGATGAAAAACTCTTCTAAAATCTTATTGTAATTCCAGGTGCAATGTTTTGATAAGCTTTCAAAGTTTAAGTAAGTATTATTCAAACACATCCTGGTCTCACCAGCCACTGAAACAAACATCACCCCCCCACCGATGCAGCACCTCGCCTCATTGTGACAGAGCAAGAAGCAGATGTGTAGATCGTTGTTTGGTTTCAGGCACATGGAGTGCAGCTTATTTTGGTCCACAAGTTAAATATAAAATCAGACTGTGCTTTAATCAATAACTTCTTAGCCAGCCTCATCATTTGTGTCTTCACTCCGAGGCCTGCACAGTGACGCATGTTGACGACAGTTCAACAAATGAAAAGAGGCTCCTCCAGGAAATGATATTGTCTGAACGGTGCAGAGCAGCACAACCTGTACACACATCACAACCCTGCAGCCAGAGGCAAGTGGAGCAGGTTTTTATTTAACGTGACACAATGATGATATGAATAAAAAGATTAAAAAACTCCTAATGAAGCCCATTGTACGACAGAAGTGACACAATATCATTTGCACAATAATGCAGTTTAAGAATACAACATGACATGCTAGTTGTGCTAAGAGGAACGATATAAAGGGAGCAGTGACACACAGGACTGATGATTTAACAAAGGTAAACACAATGGATGGTTGTGTGTAATGGCATTGTGCTGTGGCAGCGTGCTCCTCAGCTGGGAGAGTGCAGATTTATCAGGTGTCTGTCTTGCTGTATTCACTGGGCTGCAGGGATTTAATGAACTGAAGAATAAGCTTTTCATGCAGCTGTGGACGACAAGTGCTGCAGGAATCACTTCAGATCAATGCACGCTGCTTCACCGATGCTTGCATGTTTAGAGGAACTCGCTTTGCTCTACCTCGTGCTGGGCAGCGAAACACTAAACTAAATACGCAAAGGAAAGGAAAATACTAAACAGCCAGAGTGCTGCTTGTGCTGGTTGTAGTGCTGCCACAGTAACAGGGCTGTAAGTGTGAGACTTCAGGACAGGATATCCAGACAAACAGCACATTGCAGGAACCAAAAAGTGCTCAAATTATATTACCTTTACAGTCTATACTTAGGCCTGTCACAATCACAAATTTTGCTGGACGATAAATTGCCCCAGAAATGATTGCGATAAACGATAATATTATATTTTCAACTAATGTAATCATAATGATAATGGTATAATAATGCAAGTTGTGGAATTGCCGTTTGTGATACATATGTTTTCCCTGCCAATTCATACTGCCGGTCAAATGTTTGTAACATTTGTTGAAATGCCGGCTTTTCGACGGTGTTAAAGGGCTGCATCTCTTTAGCGAAGTACAACATCTGTGAGTGCGCACCATTTGCCACTGTCACCTTTATATTTTGTTTGCTTCATAAACGCCCCAGTGATGATGGACTGTCGGGAAGACCTTGACGGGCCTTTGCCTCTTTGGTTGACCTTTTTTTGCCACATGTCAGCTGTTGCCAACTCCAATGTTAATTATTCTTCCAAATCTATGAGCAGGGTACGAGCAGGTACTAAAATGTTATTGGTCGGCATCATCACTGCGTCATCACTGCACGGCACGTAAACATTTGTACCCACAAGCCGACAGTCTGCACGGTTATAGCCAGAATAACAAGTTTCTACTGTGTGGGGAAAAACACTAAATAGATCAGTTTAATGCACAATAACAGCGATTTAGTGCAACGTTAAAAGTTTATTTAAAAACATCAGCTGAAAAAAACGTGAGCTCTGAGCACCCGGTCGGTTGAACAGCTGACGGAGGTTGTGGCCAGAGCTCATATCTCTGAAAACATCGGAGCACGCAGGAACCTAAAAGTGCTCAACTTAGATGACCTTTCCAGTCTATACTTGATATTTTTCCATATAATTACATTCTCCACGTTGCAACACTGGCTACATTTGTGAACCTTTGCCACTTCATGATGCCACTCTACAAGCCAAAACCAGAATTGGGTACATATGTTGGTGCTTTCTGTCTGTTGGTGGAACTAGATGGTTGGTCTGGCTAACACTGACCAGCTCCTGTTGGTAATTAAATAAAAAAAAAGCTCAAACTCCTTCAGTTTTTCCACTTTTTATGGATGAAAAGTCTAATTTCCTGTTTGTTTTTGCAGGTGTTTAGTTGTCATTATCAGCATGTCAATGATAAATCTGGGTTCACCTATACATACAAAGTAAGAAATAAAAGAAACATGTGATGTGAGGGACACTGTATTCTTCCTGTGCTGTATTTGTTGCTAGGATCTGGCCAGGTTTAAACCAGGAGGAGGAAAATGCTGCAATGAGGAACAACAAAAAGAACCTCTGCTCTGATCTTTCTGTTCCCATCTCCTGCCTGTGCGTTTGACGGACTCAAACGAGTTGTATGATAGACGATATTGACAAGCTTAAATGCCCTTATTGGATGAGAAGTGGCCCCTGGGTGCTGCCCCAGCGTTTTGAAAGAACAGACGGCCAGACAAAAACCACACACTCCTGTACAGCTCTACCTCTTTTTGCTACCACAGCACTCTCAACAATTACCTTCCAGCTCTTTAAAAACACGCACAAAGACTATCTTTATGACTGCAGCATTTCCACCATTCCAGCTCACTGTTTTTTTTTCCTGCTTTCCTTACCTCCTTCGCCCAGAGACCATTAAACTAGATCCCTTCTAAAAGGCTTTAAGGCCTCTCTTGGCTGGCCACTTCTTCTCCGAAGCCTTGCCATGGCTCTTTTCATGTTTTTAAATCAAAGTCCATGAAAGGTTGAGGGGGAGGAGGGGGAGGGAGGGAGAAATTTGGGACGGGTTTTTGTGTTTGCGGGTTGGAGACAAATCTTAGTTACAAACCCATATGGTCTTACTCACACACACACACACAGACACACACTCATACACAGGCTTAATCTGATACGGTACATGCCCTCCTGGCCTGTTCTGCTCTGGTGGGATTTTACTTTTTTCCCCTCCCCTGTCTCCCTTCTCACCTGCTGAGAGTTACTGTAGATGTGTAACCTGCTCTCTGTCTTTTTTTTTTTTTGTCTTGACTGCTTCCACACACACACACACACTCGGCTGCACCCACACACTCTGGCAACACAAACACGGCTCTGAAAGACAGTCTGGAGGTGGTGTCCGCTGTGATTCCCGCGCTGCTCCTCACAGGCGGTTCTGATTTAGGGATCTTGGTGGTGTGCAGCTTTTTTGATTTTTGCTGGTAGTCAACCTGAAAATGTTTTCCTTGATGGTTTTTTGGCAGAGGCCATGTTGGGGGAGCTCCGGCCAGCTCACTTCACCTGCCAGCTGCTCAGCTCAGGCTGGTCCTTCTGGAGGTTTCTTTTTCAAGTTTTCTACTCAAAAAGACAACTCTGCTTTACTCTCCCCCATATCTCCACTTGGCCCTGCAGATCAGGTTCCATATGCATCAGTGTCTCCGAGTGGGAGCGCTGACTCACCTTCACTTAATCTTTTCTGACTGCAGTGATTGGTGGTGGGTCCAAACCTGAGGCATAGAATTTTAAGGTGCATCCAGTTATTGATCGCTCTGAAAAACTATGTTGTGCACCAGGCTGGGGAGTACAGTGAACTGCTAATACTGCACAGCTGTGTACGGGATCAACGCTGAGTCTCTATTGCAGTGGGATTTAAACACAGATACCTCCTTAACAGCCTAGTTGACGGCCCACCTTAGCACTCGTGTTTGGATATTTCACTCGGCATGCTACTGTCTTAGAGAGGAGACTCATTCCTACACTGTCAGTTTTCTTTGTCCTTTTAAGTTGCTGAAGAACCGTGTGTGTTTGAAATTTGGTGCTGATCCATTCCTACAGACTGGATATAAATGAACAAAGATAATGGGACATCACTAGTTAATTTGTGGACTTAATTTGAAGCTAGTTTGACATTTGAATGTCGCCATGTTGGTTGTTTGGAGCCAGAAGTGACCATATTTGGATATGAAGGGAGGAGTGAGGAGGTGGGGCTAACCCTTGAACCTGAGGTCACTGCTCAATGTGTATGAGATTCAG
>OOFC01017699.1:3450-40053 GCA_900323345.1 Pseudochromis fuscus
AGAGAGTCCTGCTCTTTCTCTCTCTCTTTATTTAAGCTGCATCACTGATGGCGATGTTTTGTGTTTCCCACCTCAGGAGCCCACAGATAGTTTGGAGGAAACCTTGCTCTCACCTCCACCAGATTTCTCCCTGGGGACGGAGAATGGAAGTGAGGAAGGAGACAACCCAAGTGGAGCAAACACCGACAACCCCAGCAACCAGTCTCCTGATAATACATGTGTGTATCTCTTCTGCGTTCAATACTTAAATAAAACTTCATATCATTTTACCAATGATTCCTTATTGAGCAGGTTTCCATATTTACCGTATTTTCCGGACTATATCTATAAGCCGCTATTGAATTTATTCGAACAGTTTCATGTCGTCCCCTCTAATGTGACGAGGCTAAATGTATCGGCGGCGCGGAGCTTGCTAGCTTGTAAAAAGCTAACGAGCTTCGTGCTGCCGATACTGAGCCACACCGGTGTTTAAGCCGCAGGGTTCAAATCGTCGGAAAAAGGTAGCGGCCTATAGTCTGGAAAATACGGTAATCACTGACTTCTCTGCAATGTTCCAAATTTAATGAAAATAATGAATTATGTTACATATAATGTGACATTATATAACATTACATTGTTTTACATCACATTATCTTATATCAAGGGTCTGCAACCCTGGTCCTAGAGAGCTGCAATCCTGCATGTTTTAGATGTGTCCCTCTTCCAACACACCTGATTCAAATGATCAGCTCATCATCAAGCTGCAGAAGCCTGATAACGATCCTGGTCATTAGAATCAGGTGTGTTGGAAGAGGGACACATCTAAAACATGCAGGATTGCAGTTCACGAGGACCAGGATGGCAGACCCCTGCACTAGAATGAATGAAATGAGGGAGGCATACTTGGATATTTTGATATACAGTATGTCTTGTGGAAATGGTGACAAAATAACTTCAATAGTTTCTACTTTTCTTCCTTCCAGCCATGAAAAATAACTCAGATAAGAAGTTCTCCTACCAGCAGCTCCCTGTGTCGTTAAAGCTTATATACACCATCCTGCAGGTACTTATTCTGAATATCAACTGAGCCACAAATGTTCCCTGTTGATTTATTTGAGTGTACGAGTGGCGCACTGTGACTCACACATCCCTTCTGCGTTGTCAGGAAATGTCCAAGTTTGAGGAGCCTGATATCTTGTTCAACATGCTGAACTGTCTGAAGATCCTGTGTCTCCACGGAGAGTGTTTGTACCTCGCCCGTAAGGATCACCCTCAGTTTCTGGCCTATATCCAGGAGAAGATGCTCATCCCCTGGTGTGTGCAGTCCCCTCATTTTAGACACCTGTTCGTGACAATATTTCTTCACAGCTGTTGATTTTGCAGATTCCTTTGGCAGGAGTTGATGTTTCCACTTTGTGTTTCAGCCTGTGGTCCATGTTGAAGTCTGAGTTTTGCCAGCTGGCCTCTCTGGCTGTGCCACAGCTTCTCCACGCCCTGTCTCTGTCCCATGGAGCAGACATTTTCTGGAATCTCATCAACACAAACTTTAACAGCAAAGACTGGAAGATACGATTTGAAGCTGGTGAGACATAGATTCTGAAACTGGTTTATAACATTGCTCACATGTGCATGATTTACCTTTGTAAATGAATGAGCCGTTATAGGAAGAGTTCTGGTTATATAATGATCTTTTCCTAAACCACTGCCTGCCCACATCTCCCCCTTGTGTTGCCATGGCTACCGTGTGGCTCATACAGGCGGCAAAGATGGAATTGTGGGATTAATAAGGTTTTTCTCGCCTTGTGATTGGCAGAGAGGAGCTGTGTGACCTTGAGACAGAGGCAGAGGACAGGCCCCCATGATTCAATGTATGGATATAGGGGAACAATAGAGGAAGGATGTAACAGAAAGAAACCTCCAGATATACCGTGAATATTTTTTAAGAGGTTTTGAAAATAATTACCAATACAATATGAAAAAAATAAATGGTATTTGGTCATTTCATCCAGCAAAATGATGCGTTAGTGTCGAATTGAAATGCTGCTGGTGTCTATCATGACCATGAGCATTTATATTGTTATTATTCCCATTTATTATTATTACTGTGAAACACATAAATGTCTAACTGTGGGTATAAATCATATAAAAAGATATAAGCCTTAAATGAAAACAAGTGGCGACCTGGTTCAGTCCCACAGTCTGTCTCACACTGACACCTAGTGGTCAACACTTGCTGCTACTCATAAACAATCATAAACCCACAGTGGGTGAGAGTTTCTGGATTTCAGAATAAAGGCTCTATTTTTAGATTTTAATCTGAGTCATAATAAATACAGCCACCAATAACTGAACAGATCTGCGTTTTAGAGATGACTCAATTTTATGCACCATTGGCATATAGAGGACGTGGGACGTTGTGTTTTCTATGCTGGAAATTTATATATGCAAATGAAACCGTGTCAGCACAACATCACAAACAAGACACACACCCATAGAACAAACTAAATATTATTTTTATATTCAGCTTCAGAAATCTGCTTTTTAATGATACGTAGAACAAGAATTTATTAAGTTTATGTTCATTTATTAGTTTTAACTTTTTAATTTGATGCAGTGTGCAAAGAAAAAATATGTTGGTATAGATTGTAGCTAAGTAGCACAATAACTTATCTTAATTATCTTCATCTATGACCTCATCGCTGGTTCAGTTTATTAGTTTACAATAATTACATTAGGTCATCTGGCAGCCCAGTTGTCTCTTGCTCATATTGCTCTGTCTGTGTCCTCCCAGTGGAGAAGGTAGCGGTGCTGTGCCGCTTCCTGGACATCGGCGCAGTGACAAAAAACCACCTGCTGAAATACGCTCTGGCCCACGCCTTCTGCTGCTTCCTGGCATCTGTGGAGGACGTAAATCCAGCTGTGGCCACGAGGGCCAGACTGCTGCTAGACACCATCAAGAGGCCGGCGCTGCAGGTGACCTGCACACAGCACAGAGCGCACAATGAGTCATACAGCAAATGGTGGAGTTTGAAAGATGACGTTTGTGGTTTTAAAATAGTTGTTTTTCCTCATAGTGATTTCTCAATTGCCTCGTTTTTGAAGAACAGAGATTTTAGGCAAATATATTTATTATTGTTTGTTTTAATAGAAGTGAATGTCTTGAAGGACATACGGTGTCTTTGTGTATTTACAATATTCACAAAACAATATACTTTTTTTTATTGTTTGTTAACCTTAAACTAAATAGTACAATGCAATATGTAAATACCAATAAGAATAAAAATAAGCTGTATTTGCATAGCACCTTTCATACATGAGATACAACTGCTTTACACTGATAAAATCAAAGAAATATAAAGTTAAATAAAGTAAATATTAGAATTAAATAGAACAGAAATACAGTTTAAAATAAAAATTAGAATCCATAGAATAAAATAGAACAGAAATGCAGTTAAAATACAGTTTGAAATAAAAAATACATTGACTAAAAGAGAATTGAAAGGTAAAATACAGAAAATAAGAAATCTTTTTAAAATATGGAAAGAGAAGAAATGAAGTATAAAAGAAAAATGCCAATTGACAGAACTTAAACCTTCACAGATTTTCAAAGGCTAAAGTATAAAGATTTGCTTTAATCTTCTTTTGAATATATTTTGTGAGCTTCCCTCCCTGATATCTACTGGCAGTGTTTTCCAGAAGGAGTAAAGAGTATTTGATGATATACTTTACTTTTAATGGAAAATCCTGCAGAACATTATGTGTTTGTGTCTCACTGTATATTTCTGTGTGTATTTTGCAGGGTTTGTGCCTTTGTCTGGATTTCCAGTTTGACACTGTGGTGAGAGATCGGCCCGTTATCCTCAGCAAACTCCTACTGCTGCACTTCTTGAAGAAAGATATTCCTGCACTGAGCTGGGAGTTCTTCGTCAACCGCTTTGAAACATTATCTCTGGAGGCTCAGTTACACCTGGACTGCAACAAGGAGTTTCCTTTCCCTACAAGTACGTAGCTGCTGTGTTTCCATTCAGATTTTCATCCCTGCTTCACCTGAAGTATTACAGCCTAACACTGGTCCAAATTAAACATGAGTACTCTGTTGTTTTCTTACAGCGATTACAGCTGTTCGGACCAATGTAGCTAACCTTAGTGACACGGCGATGTGGAAGATACGACGCGCCCGTTTTGCCAGGAATCGCCAGAAGAGTGTGCGTTCCCTCCGTGACAGCGTGAAGGGAGGCCCGGCGGAGTCCAAACGGGCCTTTTCTCTCCCGGAGTCACTGTGCAACCGACTTCGTGAGTAACTGAGATCAAGCACCAGTCTATCAGTTTGGAGCTAAACCTGCGCTCAACCCGTGGTCAAATACAATTTGCAAACAACTTTTAAGATTTATTCAGGTGTTTTATTTGTTCTTTGGCTGACATGACTTTACACAGACAATCAGTTAATACAGGGGTGTCAAAACCATATTAGTTCAGGGGCCACATGCAGTCCAGTTCGAGGGACCAGGGTTATCCTGCATGTTTTAGATGTTTCCTCTTCCAACACACCTGATTCAAATGATCAGGATCGTACACATCTAAAACATGCAGGATGTTTGGGTGCAATATGAAAATGTTAACATCGAATCAACAATCCTTTTACAAAATATTTTATAAACCTGAAATTCCTTAAGAAAAATAGCTGCAATTTCAACAGTATCATACCTCAGGTGATCATTTACACATCTGCATTACAACTTACAGTTCAAAGTGAGTCTACAAAGGCACAACACATTTAGTCACAGGTATTATAAATTTACATACATTTCCATATCTGTGTAGTAATCCTGACTCACCCCACCATACAAAGTGGAAGCTATTATGTAATAAAGTTCTCCCCCTGTCTGGTAACTGTACACATTTTTAAAAATAAAAATACATAAAAGTTGTGGGTAATTGCAGTTAATATCTTCTATGTAATTTTCACACTTTGCAAAATCATCCTGCCGGCCAGATTGGACCCTCTGGTGGCCTGGTTTGGGCCTGCATTTGACACCTCTGCATTAATATATCAACCTGCCTCATCACGGTGAGCACTGACCAGTTTAAAGAAACTGAAACTCATGGTTGAAATACAGTTAGGAGGACAGAATATGACGTGAACCAATGATTCATGTGAATGTTTAAAAATGAGGAGCTCATACAAGTAAGATATCCATCTCTGAAAGTCAGAAGTCCCCTGTCAGAGAGGACCAGACAGGTCAGAAATATACCCATTTGTTTCTGATTGGTTGACAGGCTGTGACATCATATAGGCTTCATGAAATCATCCATTATGGGGGAATTCTGACTTTCGGAGATGGATCCTTTAGTTAAGACTGCCACACAAAAATGCTCCCAACTTTTACATAAATTATCAAATATGCCTGATTTTTTTTCTTATGGCTGCTCAATATTACAACCTATCAATATATTTACTTTCCATTTTCTATTCCTTTAAGTTGGCGAAAAAAATCTTTTTGTATTTGCAAACACTGTTTGACCAAAGTCTGGTCCCACTTTCCTAATGTTTCTCCCTCACTTGTTTGTCCCCAACGTCCATTTCACTTAAATGTCTGATACTGTTTTGTCCCATTTTTTAATTTTAAATAAGAAGAAACTCTGAAGCATGTCCTTCATTTTCCCTGTGGCTCTACACAGAAGGCTGTCTGAGTTTCTGAGACATTTTACTGGCGTTATCTTCAAACACGATGCCCTGAATCTTAGTTTTCAGTGTGTTTGGAGGACATAAAGTGTGTTTTTGTCTGTAAACAGTATCTGTGTGTATATTTGTGTGTGTGCATCTGCAGCTCAGACATGTGTCCCGTGCTACACTCTCCTAAATTGTGTTCTTCATATGTGGTTTTTAGCTCTAAGGCTTACGAGGCAAGAGCACTCTGCCCCGACACTGGGAGATATGATAGAGAAAGTCCTGCCAGGTAAATAACAATCAAATTTGTGAAACATTACAGCAGTATTACTCTTCATAATCACATCATGTTGGAGGCAAAGTACAGTACGAGGGTCAATAATACTGACATGTAAAAATAAATCCTTCAACCTCAGACACAGGCAAGAATGAAAAACACTTTTACTAACTACTAGCAGGTCATTTTTTTTGTGTCTACCCCATTCACATACTCCATGAACACATTGTACTGATGTACGTATACTGCATCTCCGCCTCTCTGGACAGAGAAGTGGACAGGATGAGTTGACTCCACCCCCGACACCTTTGTGCCGTTAACCCCGCCTTCTACCCCGCCTGTCTTCTCCCCTGTCTGCAGCACGTTTCCTCCCGCACTTTAACCCTGACGCTTCAGCCCCTCTTGCAGGCCAGACCCCTTCCCCCGAGGACGACACCATAATCAGAGACCTGCTCCCCGAGGACGCCGGCATCGACCACCAGACGGTTCACCAGCTGATCATGGTGCTCATGAAGTTCATGGCCAAAGACCAGAGCAGCGCCGAGGCCGACATCGGCAGCGCCAAGGCTTTCAACACGGTGAAGCGCCACCTGTACGTGCTGCTGGGCTATGACCAGCAGGAGGGCTGCTTCATGATCGCGCCTCAGAAGATGCGCACCTCCACCTGCTTCAACGCCTTCATCGCCGGCATCGCACAAGTGACTGTCAAATCATCTCTTTTCATGTGTTATGAGCGTGACAACCTATTGTCCCTGCTCCTCAATTTACCTTTTGTCTCCTCCAGGTGATGGACTACAACATTGGTTTGGGGAAGCAGCTGCTCCCCCTGGTGGTCCAGGTGTTGAAGTACTGCACCTGTCCCCAGTTGAGACACTATTTCCAGCAGCCACCCCGATGCTCCCTGTGGGCGCTGAGGCCACACATTCGACAGATGTGGCTCAAAGCGCTGCTGGTTATCCTCTACAAGGTACTTATACTTTATATGTAGTTTATTTTATGGATCAATCAGTCATACAAATCAATCTGATATTATTTTTTTCTGCGTCACAGTACCCGTACAGAGACATGGACGGCAGTAAAGTGGTCATCCATCTCATCCACATCACCATCAACACGCTGAATGCACAGTATCACAGCTGTCGTCCCCACGCTACAGCGGGGCCGCTCTACAGCGACAACTCCAACATGAGCCGCTACAGTGAGAAAGAAAAAGGTGAAACAATGGATACACATGGATGAATATGGTGCAACAAGTAAAAACAGTTGCATATACAGGAATCTCAGGACATGTTGTAAATATTTGAGGATTTTAGTTGGAATTAATTTGGCAGGGGTGACAATTCAATTATTAGTTAGCATTATATTACAGAATTATAATGCCAGGCTAGATTCAAAGTGACATCCTCTTAGTTCAGGTTCATAAATTCAGTACTGACTTTCATTTTCCATATTTTTTCCTCCATGTTAGAAGAGGACAGTGTATTCGACGAGTCAGACGTCCACGACACGCCGACGGGTGCTGCCAACAAAGAGTCACAGACCTTCTTTGCTCGCCTGAAGAGGATCGGTGGCAGCAAGTCTGTAAAGTACCAGCCGGTCGAGCTGAATGCCAAGAAAAGTAAGAAGCAGAGGCTTTCACAGTCAAGTGTTATATTATAGCAACTGAAGTGAATCCTTCTCACTAGAATATTTTCATGGGTGCATGAGGCTTGTTGCGTTCATTGTTCTTCTGTGTGTGTCAGGTGAAATTGAGCTGTCGGAGTACCGTGAAGCTAGCGCCCTTCAGGACAGCATCCTGCACTGCGTGAGGGAGGAGAGCACCAGGAAGAAGCGGCTGCAGGCCATGCACAAGCAGAAATCTCTGGACATTTCCAACACGGACTCCATCCTCTTCAGTCTGGACGAGCACCGGCGGAAGTCCTGCATCGATCGCTGTGACCTGCAAGCGCCCCCCGTGGTCCTGCCCCCGTCGTCTGGCACGTCCCACAGCAGGCATCACGGAAAAGGATCCTCCGATGGCTCTTCAGTCCGAGTGGAGGGACTTGACCCCGTGGACCGACGAGGCTCTCGAGGCGGCCAATCTGACACCTCCAAACCCGTCATCCCGGAGGTCCGCCTCAGCTGCATGGAGACGTTTGAGGACAAAATGGATCAGGGCTCCTTAGGGGGATCAGCGCAGGGGAAAGAGGATCAAGACCTCATCGACCTCTCCTCCGACTGCACCTCCATCCCCGAGAAACACTCACTGCTCTCCATGTCTGACAGCGACTCCTTGGTGTTTGAACCGCTGCCTCCTCTGAGGATCGTGGAGAGCGATGAGGAGTTTGACCTCAACACCATCATAGGCTCCAAGTTCAACGGGAGTCCAAAGGTGTCGGCTTCCCCCGCGAGCAGCAACACTTTGCGACTCTCTCCTGTGGTTCAGGTGAGCGTGGAGGATTGTTCCAGCGACAAGAAGACCCAGGACCTTCTGGCGGGAGAGGAGCAGGAAAAGGGAAAAGGTCCTAACCGTGTGACTCACAGTGCTTCTCTGGAGCTCCCTGACCGACCGGAGAACATCTGCCATGAAAGCCCCATGACCCTGAAGCAGAAGAGAGACCTGCTGAGGAAGTCCCCACACGTCCCCGACACCTCGCTGGATGACACGTTTGTGACCCCAGAAGATCTGAGGACGGGAATGGGGCCGAGCA
This sequence comes from Pseudochromis fuscus, assembly GCA_900323345.1. NCBI lineage: Eukaryota > Metazoa > Chordata > Actinopteri > Pseudochromidae > Pseudochromis > Pseudochromis fuscus. The sequence continues at coordinate 12,065 of OOFC01017699.1, forward strand.
CGAGCCCCTCGGGCAGGACTATCTTCCTGGACATCCCCGAAGACGCAGCAGAGCCTCTTTCCTCCCCCGAGAAAAGCGCAAAGAGCAACAGCAACGACGAGGAGGAGGACGGAGACGACGAAGACGACGACGACATGGGCGACGAAGCGGACAGCGACCCCAAAGCTGACAACGCAGACGACAATGACGAAGCTGAGTTTAAAATCCAGATCGTTCCCCGACAGCGTAAGCAGAGGAAGATCGCTGTCAGCGCCATCCAGAGGGAATACCTGGACATCTCATTCAACACCTTCGACAAGCTGGGTGGTGAGCAGACCACAGAAACTGGTAAGGAGGACAGAGACAAACACCTTTTACTAGACCTTTTAATTATCATCTAGTAACGACTGTTGCACTCACTGTGGAAGATTTCAGTTTCATTATTACACAGGTCAGGTGCTGTGTGAGTTGTTTCAAGATTGTTATTGAATTGCTCAGATTTAGATGTTGATCAGGTACAAAATTATTACATTTGTATCATTTTTTCTTCACAGCAAAATGGGTTGTTTTTCCCCAAATATTTTATTGTTTTTCCCCAAAATGTTATATATTTTACTCAGGTTTTTTTGTTTTTACACAAAATTTTATTGATTTAACTCAATATTTTATTTTTACCCATTTTTTTTTTAATTTTACTCAGTATTTTATTGTTTTTACCCCAAATTTTATTGATTTTACTCAATATTTTATTGTTTTTACCCAAAATTTTATTGATTTTATTCAACATTTTGTTGTTTTTACTCAAACTTTTATTGCTTTGACCCAGTGTTTTGTTGGTTATCCTCTCATCTTGCCTTGTTAAATTACCCCAACATGTAGTTAGTCTAATATTTACCTGGTTGTGGGTAAAAACAACCTTTTTATTGTGTTTGTTGACTGTTTCTTGGTTCTTGACTGAAGTCCACAGTGATGCTGCATTTAGTTCAAATGCACCAAATTTTTTTTACAAAGGTCTTCCTGTAGTTTTTTTTGACTGTGCACCTTACTTACAACGTCCATCCATCCATCTTTGATACCCACTTATCTAATTTGGTTGACTGGAGGTTATCTCAGCTGGCAGTTGGCGAGAGGCGGGGTCCACCCCGGACAGATCGCCAGTCTGTCGCAGAGAAAACTCAGCATTACAGAAAATGCTATTATCTAAACACTTTTTCCACATGATGGTTTATTTCTATTCATTTTAAAAATTTACTTTAATTTGCCTCTTTTTGTTAAATCTTCCCTTTTCTTACATCTCTTTTCTTATTCTTTTTTTAACGCATGTTTATATAAATTGTTATATAAATGAAGTTTTATTATTATTTTATCATTGAAGTAACATTATCATATCATCATCAGTATCATTATCAGTGTATTCTCTAAAATACAGACAACTGCCTCAATTATTCTCTTATATAAAGGTAATTTTATTGTATATTGTCATCGTACTAAGGCTGGGTAACATAGCACCAAACATTACAAAACAAATTTTACTTAAATTAGCACTAAATAGACTATAACTCATGTTAAACATTAAGATGATCACTGGATAACTCGTGGCATATAATGGCATATATTGTGATGCCAGTGCCCTGCCCATCATTCATCCATGTTGCCTTGCAGATCACAAAGTTATGTCTACCTTGGAAAAGCCCCGAGAATCTGCCTCAGCTCCAACTCTCGAAGCTGCTATGCCTGAAACAAGCCACCGCTCTTCAGTCTCAAGTAGGATCCAAATACTTTGCTACATAATCTCTTTAGTAACATCAGTGAAGCTGTTTTTAACGTGGGTGTCATATGAAAGGCCTTAATCTAATGTATTTTGGTGTAATACTAACATGGGGTCTAGCATATATCTATAGTTCTCTTTTTGTATCCAAACTGGAAATATGAAATAAATATAATTTAATATTACTTGACGTCTTATCCATGAAACCAAGAAGATTTCTAAAAACAGTGAAACTATCAAACTGATGTTTCACGAATTTATTTTCTAATTAGCCTCAGTAATGATCTGATCAGAGGACTGTGAGCTAAACATTTGAACTTTGCCTTTCTGATATGATATAAATGATACTGGCCATCTCTTCTCAGTCATGTGTCTTTCCCACTTTCATACAACCATGCACACACACACACACACACATTTGTTGTTAATAAAGCTGAAAGGAGTTCACCTCATACTTAAACCTCGGGGTTGTTTTCTGTGTTCGACCTCCAGCTCAGTACCGGCAGGTGAAGCGAGGCTCTCTGGGAGCTCTGACTATGAGTCAGCTCATGAAGAGACAGCTGGAGCATCAGTCCAGTGCACCACACAACATCTGCACCTGGGAGACCGGTCAGTACCTTCACACTACTCTCCAGTAACACATGTAAGGAAACAAAAGACACTAACTATTGACCACCAACTGAAAACAAACATGAATGCTCTGGTAAATAATCCATAAAAATACTTGTCATTATTTTTACAAAGGACTGAAACTCTCTTCAAATTAAAGAATAAATGGCTCTACTGTGCATACAATACATGAACTGATTTGCTTCTTGCATCTATAATCAATCTATCTAATCAATAATGATACAAATTTGTTAAACAGTTATTCAGCAAAAAAAAAAAAAATGATGTCATGTGTGTTCAAAAAGAAAAATCTTATTACTTTAATATTCAAATACTATAACAAAGACACTGGTAGGGGGCAGCAAAACCCAAGAAGAAGGAAGCAGTAGGTACAAACTGAAATCAATCAATGAAATCAATCCATCACTTTGTTACATTTTGTTACATTTTAGTGGATTTGGTTGAAAATCTGCACACACATGCAGGATGACAGTGTTTACAATCAGGTATGTGTTATGCTTTGATCAGCGGTCCATCCCCTTTTGTTGTATTTGATCTTTGTCCTGGTAGGTCCCACAAAGACCAGTCTTCTCTCAGCACCGAGCACAGTCAGCATGTTTGTCCCTGCACCCGAGGAGTTCATCGATGAGCAGCCGACCACGATGTCTGACCGGTGAGTGAACCAGCCAGCAGCTTCTCCAGTCCTTGAACCAAGTCGTCTCAAAGTGAAATCCGACCCGGTGTATTTCTATGTGATGTCCCAGGTGTCGGGACTGTGCAGCGGTGCTGGAGGAGTACGACGAGGAGACCCTGGGCCTGGCGGTGGTCGTTCTTTCCATGTTCATCCACCTCAGCCCTGATTTGGCTGCTCCTATGCTTCTCGACATCATGCAGTCTGTGGGCAGGTGCAGCAGCAAACCCTCCCTGCAATCTCCATCCACACAACACTTCACCGTTAAATGAAGTTTCATAACTCACTCTTAGAACTCATGCATAATTCATACCTGAGTCCTAATCCACTGCTTTGACTTCTTTCAGGTTGGCATCCAGTGCCAATTTTTCAGGACAAGCTGAGAGGTATGAGACATTAAAGCCGTCACACCAGTGTGTTCGGATATTCGCCGGGTTTAATAATATATGTGAAGTGTGACTGCCTGTCCAACACAGACATTCTCCCTGTGATGTTTTGCAGTATGTTGATCCCGGGGAATGTAGCAGGTGTAGCCAAGCAGTTCCTGCGCTGCATGTTTCACCAGCTGGCCCCTAACGGCATCCTGCCACAGCTCTTCCAGAGTAACATCAAAGGTCTGCTCACGCCACCGACAAACACTCCAAATATGTCAAATACATTATTGTGGTTTTTTTTTTTTTAACCCATAAGCTCCCAGGCTGGCCCATTTCTCCTTCAGGGAAAATTACTGAAGGGAAATTTGTAATGTTACATATATGTTCACATATTGTCACATGACTGCAACTGGATGTTTTGCAGATGCCACTTAGGGATTTAAAGTCAATGATAAAGCTGTATATTGAATTTGGGTGCTTATGAATTAATATTGATAAATCTAAATATATGTTCCCACTTATTACACAGACTGTCACCATCTTCCTTTTTTGTTTGTTTTTTACAGATGGAAGTTTTCTGCGAACGCTTGCATCCTCTCTAATAGATTTTAATGAACTGAGCTCTGTTGCTGCTCTCAACATGCTGCTGGAGGTGGGATTTTTCTTCATGTCTTGAGTTGTTTCACCAGCAGGAGGAGCTCTTGTCCAAGCCTCAGCTGTTGTGTATCCAGCTACATGTTCAGCATAAGCCCATCTAAAACAACAAATCATCAGGGCATCTCCAGAAACCTGCCTTACTCTGCACCACTGTTCCAGTTTATTGTTATTGTAAAGCCACATACATGGCACAGATAAGAAGCCACTGATGCATGAGTTCATCCAAGCAGTCATCTGTACTTCAGTGTCCTAAATCCCCCGCGCTCATCATGAGCATTGTGATTGATCAGGACTGAATGATCAGTTAAATGGAAATATCTTCGCTTATAGAATTTCATTATATAATGGTGTTATGGTTTATGCCTCTGTGGCCTCCAGGGCTTGAACAACAAAAAGAGCCTGCCAGCAGGGGGCACTATGCTGCACTGCCTGGACAACATCGCCACCTTCATGGAGGCTCTCCCCATGGACTCTCCTAGCAACCTGTGGACAACCATCTGCAACCAGTTCCAGACCTTCCTCACAAAACTGCCCTCTGTGCTTCCTCTGAAGGTAGATACCAACTCTTCCGTTCACTTAGTCATGGTCTGATATGGTTTAATGTGATTATGGCTCAGGGAAAAAGCATCTAGCAGTCGGGTTCAATAGGACAGAGTCTTAAAATTGTAATTGATTTGACTCTGACGCTTTTAACCTTGGAGGTCAAATTAGTGTGTGCTGTAATCAATTTATCTCTGCACACAAATGTAAAACACCAAATCCAGGAACATGGCTCTGCACCGTGCAGTCATGCTGTGCACCTGATATCACGCTGGCAGTTTAGATGGGTCAACTTTTCTTTCTTTGTGTGTCTTAATAGTGTCCCATGGATTCCAGTTTAAGGATTATCATTTGTCTGCTGAAGATCCCAACCACAAATGCAACCCGGGTGAGTTTAAAGCAGAATCTTTGCACACCACTTTGTCCAAACTCCAGCCTTTAGTATCTAACCTTTTTATTTTCCTCCTCCCTCCTACAGTCTCTCCTGGAGCCTTTCTCCAAGCTGCTGAGCTTTGTCATCCAGTATGGCATGTTCAGTCTCTCCTACCTTGTAGAGCTGTGTGGACTGTGTTACAAAGCCTTCAACAAGGTACTTGAGTGTGTGTTTTGTGGAGAACACACTGGGTTTGCAGTATATTTGCAGCCCGGAAAGAGTTAAACCTTTTAAACTAATCTGCAGTGTTAAATATGTTGAGCTCCTGTTTGCTGGCCTCTCACTCATCACTTTTTTTAGTGCTACACCTAGTTCCCTCTCTCCAGTCAGCCAGAAATGTGGCCATGTGTCACAGATGATTAAGTAGGCAATCAGCCACTATTGATTAACATGATTAGTTGGTGTGCTAGGGGCCGAGGATGTATGGTGCGTTTCTCAGTGGCTGTCTCGGAAAGAGATGGAGCCAGGGCTGTCTGCACTGTTAGGCCAGATGGATCCTCAGTCCTCCACCACTGTCAGCGCTGCGTGCTTTATGTCTCCTGCAGTATTGATTTTCTTCACCCGCTTTAATTCCTCACCTTATAATATCCGCATTTCAAATCCCAGAGTTGCTATGAGCAATAGCTTTTGGATCCGGTCCTGTGCAGTTGTTTTATGGCTCGGTGGGGTTTTAAGGAAGCACAGGGGGGGATTTTTCAGCCGGTTCACTCAGCTTGGAGGTCAGGCTTTAAGGACACAAAGTCTGGCTCTGTGCACCTACTAAAGTTTGTCCCGTCATGCACCATTTGTCACAGCTGCACTGCACTATACGTGCCCGGGCCATCTCTTGCTTAAGAACAGGCTTTTGATTTGCTATTTACCAAACGGACATGCTCCATTAACTTTTAATTATGAGAGTGCCGCGTACAGGTATGCGCATTAACGAGCCACGCAGTGAGAAATGTCAGAAGCAGCTCTGCATTCTGCATGAGCTGAAGAGCATGTGCCCCGCTCCTAACATAAGCAAACATGACTGCAAAGAGAAAGAGGGAGGCAAACTGGAAGCCAGAAGATGACAGTGTGGTTTGTAAACAGGCAGCTGGGCTTTGTGTGGAAGGGATGAACAAAGAGAGCAGCCTGTCCTCAGGGAGGGAGAAGGCAGCCTGACAGCCTCATCTGAGCTGCCTGGGACTCTGGGAGGAGAGATCTGGACTGGCCTAAATCTACTCCTTGGCTTCACTATTCTCTGTCTCCCTGGCTCCCCTCCCTCCCCTCTCCTCCCCTCCCACTGCCTGTCCTTACCCCTCTATTCAAGCCACAGAGTTTATGCTCTCCTCACAGCATGAGTAAGGAAGAGTGATAATAGAAAAAGGCAGTCTTGCTGCATCAGTACATTTACTCCACTTTTTATCTCCTTGCATCCAGGAGAGAGATAAGTTCTACATGTCCCGCATTGTGGTGTTAGAGCTTCTGCAGGCTCTCAAGTTCAAGTCTCCTCTGCCCGACACAAACTTGTTACTGCTGGTCCAGGTAAATCCAAACAATAAATCACTTTTACGTGTGAATTCAGTGCTAAAACTCACCGTGGATTTCCCCCCCCCACCTCCCCCTTTGCCTCAGTTTGTTTGTGCAGATATAGGTACACGGCTTGCAGAGTCTACCATCATCCAAAAGCACATGATCTCTACGCTGCCGGGGGTGAGACTGAAATCGCCTTGTGTTACGATCTTATTAAAATCCGCCTCATAAAACAGCAGGAACTCAAGATAGACCCCACTGCGATTTCTCCTAAAGGATAAACTGTTTTTGTTCCCAACAGTGCACAACAGCCGCCATGGAATGCATGAGGCAATACATAAGCGAGCTGCTGGACTTTATTGCAGACATGCACACGCTCACCAAACTTAAAGTAAGTCCTTCCTCTTCATGTGAGCGCCACCACGTGCATAGTATTATTTAAGTATAATTATTTTCCAAATCTTTTATTCAGAGCCATATGAAGGCTTGTTGTCAGCCGCTGCATGAGGACACCTTCGGGGGCAACCTGAAAGTGGGCTTGGCACAAGTCGCAGCCATGGAGATCAGCAAAGGCAATCACCGTGACAACAAAGCTGTGGTCCGATATCTTCCCTGGCTTTATCATCCACCATCCACCATGCAACAAGGGTAAGGATAAAAAAAAACATAACAATTTTTATTTACATATTTGCTTAGTAAGCTTATGTATATAGTGTTTTTTTACTTTATATTTCTAGGTTTAAAATCTCTGATCTGACTGAATTCGGTTTGTGGTATTTATAGTATTAAAAAATGTATTAAAACAGCAACATCTCCTTCCAGAATGAATTCCACCATTCTCTGAATAATTCACAGACCTTTCCCTGAACAGCTTCAACAACAAAAATAGTCCTTACAGTACCTGCAGAAATAAAAATGAAACCATCTGAATACCTGGAGAGCAGTGAAAAATATTCAAATATTTGCAAGATTAGGTAAAGTGAAACTGAAATATGCGGCTAGATGTGGAGATTTTGGGCTGATTTTTTTCAAATGAATTCCAACTTGTTTTTCTCTCTAGGCCAAAAGAATTCATCGAGTGCGTGTCCCACATTCGTCAGCTGTCCTGGCTTCTTCTGGGCTCCCTGACACACTGCGCCCTGCACCAGGGCTCCACCTCCTGCATGCCCATCCCGCTAGACGCAGGCTCCCACATCGCAGATCATCTCATCGTCATCCTCATTGGCTTCCCAGAACAGTCAAAGGTCTGGCACAAACAAATCCCTTGAAATGGTCACACCCATGCGTTGTTAATGTGATTTGTTGCCACCATCGTAGTCTTTATTTAGTTTTGCTCTTGATCTTTTGTCCCCCAGACGTCGGTGCTGCACATGTGCTCTCTGTTCCACGCCTTCATGTTTGCCCAGTTGTGGACCATCTACTGCGAGCAGGCAGCTGCTGCTCCGTCCCAGAACCAGAACCAGACTGAGTTTTCCTCCAGCGCCATCCTCACCGGCCTGGAGTTCTGGAGTCGGGTTACACCGAGCATCCTGCAGCTTATGGCCCACAATAAAGTGGTGAGTGCTCTACCTTATCCTCTTCAAACAGATTCATCTGAAGGCAGGAATATAGGGATTTTATTTTTTTTCACGTGAAGAAACATCACTGTCTTATCTGATGTTTTTCTCTCAGATGGTAGAGATGGTGTGTCTTCACGTCATTAGTTTGATGGAGGCCCTCCAGGAATGCAACTCTACCATCTTTGTCAAGGTTTGCTGTACCTCTAGTATTATTCTGCAAGCACAATATGTGGGTACTTGAACACGTAGCCTAATACTTATCCACCCTCTCTCTTTTCTCTAGTTAATTCCTATGTGGCTCCCCATGATTCAGTCAAACCTCAAGGTAAGGCTTTTTAAAGAGGCTTTTAAAAATCTTTGTGTCATTATTCATACAGATTAATAATTTACACGTGCTCTTCAGATGATTTCAAACTAAAATGTTGTCATCTTCTCCTCCCTCCCTCATCAGCATCTGTCTGCGGGGCTGCAGCTGCGTCTTCAGGCCATCCAGAACAGGGTGAACCACCAGTGTCTGCAGGGCCAGGCGTCCGGCGCCCCTCCATTCGCCCTGCGCAAATGGCTGCAGTGCACCCAGTTCAAGATGGCGCAGGTGGAGATCCAGTCGTCTGAGGCTGCCTCGCAGTTCTACCCCATGTGACCTGCTCTGTGGTCACCTCTGGGTCGCCTGGGTCCAAAGACCTGCATGAATCTGCTCTGGCTCAACCCCGTGACCAAAAAAAGGACTCTTACATTAACTGATGCTGTGTGGGATTCATTTGAACTGAATCACTTCCAGCACCTTTAGTATATCTGTATATGTACAGTAAATCTATGCTATTTTAAAGTACTAGCACTGGAGCTGATAATTAAAGGTTTGGTAGGTCTGTGTGGAATAAATGTGTCAGGTGCCTAACTGTTGTATTCAACAGATCTGAAGAGTCCGAATGTGACTGAAGAGGATTCCTTGAGACCCACGTTAGTAACAGCGCGGGTCTGAAAGCAAATGGTCATTGAATCTTAGATATGCTCACTCTGTGATGTTCATATCCTACCACTTTTTAAGTTGCTTGGTTGCAAGCCGGATAATAAAATGATGGGTTTTTCTAAATATTGAGACACTTTGTCATTTCGCATGAATTACCGAGCCCTTCAAAATTCAAATGTGACATTTACTGCCCTTTGATGTCCTGATTGATGTGGAAAATGTCCAGTTTATCATGATGCAGATGGCAGAGGGATAAAAATCCGCTCCGGTGCCCACTCTACCGGACGAGAAACTGAACCTCAGGTGTCTACGGGAAAATGACATGACATGCATTACCCAGCTCCCGTCTCAGATCCTTGTCAGACTGTCAGTCATGCTGCCTTCGCCATCAGAGCTCAGATCGATCAGAGGCCAATCTGAGTTGCTGTAGCAGCTTTGTAACTCGATAACGTGGAGCCAGACATTGGAGGTAAACAAGACTATTTCAGTTGTGCCCCCCTCCTCGCCCCAAAATGGAAAGCAACCCCCACCCACCTCCTACTCCATCCCTCTCTTCATTGGCAGCAGTGAAACAGATTGGCCCACGCATATACCAAGCAAACACAATTACCTTTGGCCTAATGTGGTTTGTTGTGATTAAGCATTGTTGTGAGGTCTAAATGTATTACCACGAAGCTCTTGTCTGAGAATAACAGATGACATGACAGCAGGGCTAGAAAGCTGAACAGCACATTAATCTTTGTTTTGATCTTCACTGCTGCAAGGATTTCATTATCATGCTTTATGATGAATTAGATCTGATGATATAAATGTATTCTGCGAGAAGAAATTAGTTTATTGGACAAAAATAAGCCAATTTTGATCCGCATGGGTTTTTTTTTTGTTTTTAAATATTACTTTTTAGTCACTGCATGTATAAAAGAACCCATGTTGAGAGGTGTATGCCAAATGAGTCACTAGTATAATGATATCACACAATGTGACTAATGAACACACACACAAACGCAGACATACACTCACTCTCACACACTCACACACACTCCCCGGTGACCTCAAGCTAGCTGAATCAGGCTGCAGTGCCCCTTCTCATCAACCTCTAGTCTTGGCTCATCAAAGAGCCCTTCTCCTGCTGTGCCTCTGTGTGTGAGTGTGTATTAAAGTGATGTTGGTTGCAGGTGTGTATGTGCATGTGTCCCTGCATGTGCATAGGTGTGTGTGTGTGTTTAATCAAGTCCCCCTTGCTCTGGGGTTGCATCTGTCAGCCACTGCCACCGTTGTGATCGTTTGAACTTGCAGCCCTTTTCCAAAGAACCTCTCTCATTAGCAGCAGCTTATGTAATCAGTGTCCCACAGGTATCCAGCACTTTCCCCGCCCCTGCCTGACTGCCTGCTGCCTCCTGCAGGACCATCTGGGAGCGCTGACCTGATGAGCAGGCAGCTGGAGGTACTGAGGGTAATTAACACTGACCAAAGGCCTCTCAGGCAGAGAGGATGTGAGTGGGTCCTCAAAGATTGTGAAGGTCAGCTTTGAAAGGAGTGTGCGAGCTCTCATACACACACACACACACACTCGTGCACCAGCAAGATGTATCACCAGGTGTGTGCATTGGTGACAACCCTTGATTAAAGAGCATCTTGACAGAGGTAGTCTCATACAGGCAGCAGCACATCAAACTAACCAGTAGTTTTGTTCAGGAAATTTGAATCTGTGCACCAGCACCCCTGTTTTTTTCCCCTCTCTCTCTCTCTCTGTGGAAATACCTTTCGAGAGCCTCGTAAAACTTGTTGAGACAGTGACAATCCCTGGTACACCCGCCTAGTGCTGTCACATTGCTTTTATTACAGTGGGATCCACAGCGCCCTGGCTGGACAATGCATGAATGTTTAAATTGCTCAGAGTGTCCATTGGCATTACCGTCAAGTGGCACATCTAAAGCAGGGAAGGCAAAGTACTCTATGGTCCCTCATTCACATTATAATTCATTGACATTCCTCTTCAGTGCTCTTCCACATCAGCCTGTATCGTACAGGTTTAGCCCCTTGTTTGTTTCACATCATTAGCTACAGTTAGTCTATAATGTGCAAATTAAAATAGAAATGGGAACATGTCTATACGACTTAATGTAAGAATGCAGCTCCTCTTTAAACATGTTTTGAATCCATTACTTGCTGCAAAGTCCTAATTTTGTTGTAGCAACTTGTGTTTCTGCCTCTGCTGCAGAAATCCTTCACACACACACATCAGTTTTTCTTTCTTTCTTTCTTTTTTTTTTTTGGTGACAGTGTTATTGATCGAGCCCAGAGCTTGCACAATATGTGACCTAAAAGTTTTCTTGTTTGCGTCATTAAGCCCCATGGAGTGCAATACGCTTGATAATCGCAGTTCATTAAAGATGCACTGTGTGAGACAGACTGAGAACATGTCCTCCGCTGTGGGGGGCCCAGGAGACACGGGCCAGCACAGTTCTGCCGAAGACGTGAACGGCACAACACAGCATAGTGCAGACGATTTGGGCACAGGACTAAATATAACACTTTCATCACCTTCACCAGCTCGTCTGCCTTCATGCACTACTTTTATACATCTTTAAACACAATAGACTGTCGCTCTGTTGTTATGTACAGTTTTATTTACAACTGAAAAACTCAGCAATGAAATCAACTTATGCACATCTTTTTATCTGTTTGGTATAATGCATAAATTGTGTATGTACTATTGATTGCCATATATACATTAATGGCTTGCTCCATCAACATGACAACATTGACATAATTCTAAATGGTAGCACATTGTTTAAATCTGTTACACTGTACATGAATTAACAGTCCAGAAGGCAGATATTTAAATATCAATATTTACATTCATGCATCCATCATTTCTCTCATATAGGTACATGGTGGGGTATACTGTTAGCTAATACCTGTGTATTTTTAAATGCAAGCATGTGTTTTTTCCAAATTTTCCACAGTTTAGCCAATATCTATACTTAACTGACAGCCACAGAGTACAGCCCACTCTCACTGAGTACACTCATCTGCATGCACACTCACAGACAGACAGACACACAGACATACACTCGTACTCGCACACACATGCATGCACACACAGACACACGCAGATTTAATGTAAAAAAGCAGAGGAGCGTTGAGTGATGCTCCAGTTCAGCTCAGTTGTGTTTTTCCATCAGGGATGTGGAGGATGCCGGTGACAGCACTGAGTCACACACATCCCTGCTGAGGCCATCCTCTGTGCAACCTGATCTCTGGCTATTGGCTAAGTCTCCTGTCTCTCACCAGCCACAAGGTCAGCCCTGGGCTCATGTCCCCTGTTTCTATAGCGATGGGCTAAGCCCTTCTTGACAGATAGAAAAATGAAGATTGTCAAATCTAGACAAAAAACATGGCTGAAGGCATCTAGCTGACCCCAAGACTCTGGACCAACAAGATTTAACCAGATGATTTATGATTTAACTTGTAGAGGTGCTTGCATTGAGTTAACAAATTAAAAAAAAAAAAAGAGGACTGGCATATGATGCAGCAAAGAAATGATGTTTGGAAAACACACATTCACATAGCACATCATAGAGACCCCTGACTTTTTAGTTGAAGTCTCAAGGAAACAGAGAAAAGCATATCAAACACCCAGAGACAAAACAACTGATACCAAAACTCTTTGCAGAGCAAGCGTGTTTTCTGCATCAGTGTCTCAACAAACTGACAGCAGGCTTAAAGCATCGGAGCATCACAAATGAATTATATGGTTTATAAATTATTCACTTAGAAAACAGAGCTATCAAGAAATAAAATGAATTCATCAAGATGGTCAAAGATTTGTAAAGATGTGAGTAACTTACAAGACAGTTTTTTCCCCTTTAAGTAGAAAAATAAATTCAAAGATAGAGAAGTAAATAAATAGAACAAATAAATACATGAATGATTGAAATATATTACATTAAGCCTAAGTCTTCAGTGGCTTTTTTGGCATGGTAAAATAACCAGAATGTCCCGTGGTGATGTTGCTGCTCCTCTGTTTTTTGTTTTTTGATATGGATTTCTTTAAATTGCATAGTCAGATAAATCCACATCTCAGAGTCAGGACTGACAGTAACATCATGCCTCTCACAAAGCATCTGTCTCAAAAATGGAGAACAAAAGATGGACAGTGTGAGGATTGGAATATAAAAAATGTTGCATTCTCTGTAAAAACTGCATGCATGTTATTTGTTGTGTGTGATGGGCTGTCCTGTCTGGCCGCCCCGTGGGACTGCAGGGCTGCTGTATTGTCTGTGGTTCCATTGCAGATGTCAACAGTGCGTGAGGTCTGGATCTGCGGCAGACTGGCAGACAGTCCCTCTCCAGCCAGCAGCCAACCAGCCTGTCAGCAACACTTGCTGTTACTAAGAGCATAATGTTCAGCCTGCTGTGCCACTTTTGACACCGTGGGGGTTTGTGGATCTTTCTCTCCGTCCTTTCTGCCTAGACTTTTTTTTTTCCTTCCATCTTTTCAGCTCTTCCTGATCTGAATGGTGTCTTCAGTCCGGGCGACATGGCAAGCAAAGAGGGAAGGTTTACCTATTTGAAAACTCGGGTAAAACCCTGTTGCATTCTGGGGTGAGAGGGGAGTCGTCGTATTCGGGATAAGTTGAGAGATAATGGTGATGTCACTTCCTGGCGCGTACCAGGAGGCAGTCTATACCACAGTGTTGTTCGTACCCATGGCCTTCTTGTTACGGATGCTCATGGCGTACTCGCCGCGACTCGTCCCGTTCTCCTCTTTTCGAAGTGGTTTCCTGCGAATAAACATTTTCATAAAGTGAGGATGAATTTCTTGACAAGTGAGATTTGACATTAAGTTCGTCCTCGGCTAAAGGCCATGTCATTAAACAGAGTTTCGAGGCTGTTAACCTTCAGGCTGATTTGATTTCTCCAGCTGCTCTGGGTGGATATGCTGGTCTCAGCTATCCTTTCTAATAAGCTCAATGTTCAAAGGTCAATTTTGCAGGGAGACAGGAGGGAAAGATACATCTCAACACAGGGGATAAGGCAATTACCTACTCGGACTGGTAGATCCAATCTCCCCCACCCTAAGTAATGAGAATGTGTGGCTGTCAAAACAACCTGGGAATAATTTTGATACATAACCTCCTGTGAAATTCCTTCTCAACACTGGTTGCCCTGTAATACTCGGCCCTTTCTGTGAGTACGTTGCAAAATAAAGCTGCAACCCATGCTCCCCTTGCTGCTCTTGGCCTGTGAAGAGCAGTATCATTCAATGCAGCCCTTTTCATGCACTCCTTGATGCCTTTGTGGTTATTATATTTGTCCAGTGTACTGTGGCTTCTGCACCGACCCCCTCAGCTGCTCTCCCCTGCTCGGGCTTATGTAACTCAGAGACAGATCTGAATACAGTTAGTACAGTCATTGTCCCACTCAACACTGTACAGTGCCTTCGCTGGCACAGAGGACCCTTGAGCGACATCTTAGTTCAGCGTCTCCCCTCCTCTCCTCTCCTCTGAAAGCCCAGGCCGGCCAGTCTAACTTTGACGAACAGTCATTCTCAGTCCTGCAAAAATCTTTTTCCCTTCCCGGGCATCGTGCAGGGAGGGAATTGTGCAGACAGGGAAGTCCTTACAGGGTGAAATGAGCTCATACGCGATGTAATGCAATCCAGTACAACAGCACCGCAAGATTAAACTGCTGTTTGTGGATTGTGGTTATTATTTTTGGTTTGTTGATGAAAAGTGAGGATGCAGCTGCTGTTACTTTTTAAAGGATCATTTAGAAGAGGAAAGTGAGCAGCTCCTCTCCTGCAATGACTGCTGCTCAGTTCAGTAAACTCACATATTATATTATAATCTTTTTTTTTTAAGAGCTTATCTGTAGCTAATTTAAGCCAACTTTAGATAAAGGTAGCTGAGATTACTGGATTATATTTTGATCTTCTGGTTTCTGGTATTGTGTCTATGGACTCTACCTATAAGTTGAAGCAGCACATCACAAGCTTTACAAGTGTAGCATTAACTGTAGGTTGAATATACATCAGTGTATTACACACTTTTGCCCCCATGTGTATTTACTACTGCTGTCAAACAATACATTTTTAAAAATTGGATTAATTTTGATTAATCGCGATTAAATATAATTACTTTTTGATCTAAATTAATCGTGTTTTATTTTGCATGAGGGTGGTTTGTCACAAGCTGGGTGATGTGTTAGCCAAAGTGCTAGCAGTATGTACTAATGTATGCTTAGTGTTAATGTGGTATTTTAAGCTGAAAGTGCTTTGGTGAAAGGAAAACTTCTTCCTGTAGAGCGTCAGTCAATTACTGTATTTTCCGGACTATAAGTCGCTACTTTTTTCCGACACTTTGAACTTAAACACCGGTGTTTCTCATGTATCAGCGGCACGAAGCTCGTTAGCTTTTTACAAGCTAGCAATCTCTGTGCCACCGATACGTTTAGCGTCGTCACATCAGACCCGGTCAGAGTGGATCACATGAAACTGTTCGAATAAATTCAATAGCAGCTTATAGACAGGTGTGATCAATAGTCCGGAAAATATGGTATTGTGTCTTGATTTTTTGTACTCAAATTTCCAATGGAGAGGACCAATGTGCTGTTTAGCATCTTCCATTGTTGTTGGTTGGTTCTGCTGCCGGTCACCACAAGATTAACTGCCTATTTGTGCATGTGTGACGACAACTCCACTTGATCAAACCGCCCGAAATGCTTTGCCAGAGACGTTCGATTAATTGCGTTAAAATTATTAATCAGATTAATCATGATGGATTGATTCGTGTTGATGCAATAACTTTGACAGCCCTAATATTTACACAGATTTATGCTGCACCATTATCAGTCTGACTGTAAAATAATAAAGCTGTGAAGTCAATTTTATGGAAACTATACAGCAGATATGTGTATTTTTTCGGATACTAAATGAGTATTTGTATGAGTGTTTCTCGATGGTGTGTCACTGTGGTAAAAATTTCAATAAGGCCTTTTTACACACAAGCTCCCTAAATATTTATTCATGATTCTTGTGCTGTCATCCCAATTTGTCAGTCTGTCGTTTTGCGTCGCTTCCTTACACTTTAGCCAATCAGATTTCGCCACACCTGTTAAACAAGCATCTCGCTGCTGTCAGATTTTTTAAAACTGTTCCTGTCTCGCCTGTTTTCAGCTGTCACTTCAGCGCCGAGCTCAACCTCCACCCCTCCACCTCCTGTGCTCATCAGTGCTCCCCTGAAATCCTGCTCAGCTTGACTCCTTCCACTTCTCTAGTTGAAAGTACACAAGAAAGAAATTTCATCTGCCAACAAAGTCGCTCTCAGGATCTTTACCGGTCTTTAAAGGGTTTCCAGTCGATGAAACAAAAATAACTACAAGGTTTAAATAATAAACACTTTGAGTGAGATGCCTCTTCTGTAATTTTGAGCTATTCTAGCAGGATGGCTCTAGGGCTGGAAATTTCAGTCTGCCGGTCAGCCCACCACTTTGGTCCAGAGCAAAATATCTCAACAACTGATAAATGGATTGCCATGATTTTTTCTACACACGTTTAAAGATCCCAGAGGATAAATGCTGCGTTGGTGTTTTTTCTTGTATTGCCACCATTACTTTAAAACTATTGGATCTTGGAAGCGTATTCATCTTGCTGATCCATTTATTGTAGAGCTGTGATTAAATCAGCAGCTAACATCCTCACTTAGGCTGATGAACATTTAAATATTAAGATATTGTGGATTCTTAGTCTTGCTATAATGTCATAAGTAAAAACTAAAAGCACACTTTCATAGTTTTAAGATGAATATTGCACATTTCGCCTTTATCTCTATAGTCATTAGAGGATGTTGAAGTCCTGTAAGTTTGCCTAATGGCTCCAGAAAAAAGTTATAACCACAGCGTTAGTCTATGACTCAGACTTCCGGTTGCACTGTCAGCTGGCAGGGGTCGCATGGCCAAGCCCACCAGGGACACATGCTGGCCATGTAGGACAGATGCTGTTTGCAGTGTCCCTGAGGGACATGGGGAAAGCCTGGGAAAAGAAAGTGTCCAGCCCCCGGGGTGGAAACACACTCTGCTGTGGGGGTGGTGGTGCTCGGCTGATGCAGCTGCATCTGGGGAATTTGGGATATACCAAAGTTTTCTCTAAGGGACGACATTGTTTACAGCCTGTGTGGGAATTCTTCTGCTTAAAATAGAAAGTCAGTGAGGTCGATATTCATTTACGTCATATGATATCATCAGCTGCGGAGCTGGCGTCATGTCTTTGACTGTGAAGGTTAAAGGGAAGGTTTGCAGCTAGGTCATCAGGTATCCAAAAGAAGAACAGACACAATCAATAACACAACGTTGTAAAGCACAGACAAGATAACGGACACAATTGATACCTTCCCCGAGGAGGACAGTGGAGGGATCTCCCCGCAGACCAGCCGACCTAGTTTATAATATAACACCAAAGCCTGAAACATTTCTAGGGCGCAGTTAAAAAAAAAATATAATAATGGTTTTACTGGCCTACAGGTACTGGAACAAAACAGGAAGTGGGGCTTTTAGTGTTTGCAAGTGGAAAGAAAAACTGTAAAGAAGATGGAAGCAAATCAAGCCTCACAAATAAAACATGATCTGGACGAGGCAGAAACTCAGTAACTCAATAGCACTGTTGTATGAACACAATCAAAATGTAGTTTCCAGTTTTATGTCAATAACTCTCCTAAAACTGAATCATACACTTGTATTTGTCTACTTGGTTGATTTCATATATCTGAATAACTTTTGCTGTTCCTGAAATACTCATCTTATTATTTATTTGGATTTATTACATCACTTTATATGATTACATTGTGTTCTGCTCCTTAAAAAAACAACAACAATTATATTATAATATACTGGTTTCATACAAAATTTAAGCCCCATAGAGATCTGGTGGTGTTCGTGGTGACGTTACACTTAATATTTCATATTTTCCTACCAGAATATGTGGCTGGATTATATTAAAAGCTGATGAGAAAGGCCCTGGGGTCCTCTGATGATTACGTAAAGGATATAGCAAAGTAAGAAAAGCGCCCACCACCTCTCAGTCGATCCTTTAAGCAAACTGCAGGATGTTTCTGTTTGCCGCAGTATTTCAATCTCTTGTCATTTGTCAAAGCCTTTCACAACAAGGGCAACAGGTCTACAATCGTCCATCAGTTACTGTGTGAAAGGCTGTTTGACAGTGTTTATCTAAAGCCTGCTGGAAGGTGATTTAGCCCTGTTTATTTCTCCCAGGATGTAATCTCCACGCAGACTGACCATGTCGCTTTGGGCCACCACACAGGGCAGAGCATTGGGGCCTCAAGCCGACCTCTACCCAGGCCTTCAATAATAGATGCCATGCTGTTGACACATGGCAGGTGGCAACACAACACTTCACAGGTTAGATGAATATTTCATATCAAAGCTGTGCAATCACAGCGCACAGTCCTGTTTGAAGTTTGGGGAATGGATCATGGCGAAATTGGGACATGTGTTGAGCTGTTTACAATTACTCCAGCCATCTGGAAATTAGAGTAACATGCTATGGTTGAAAGAAAAAGTATTAAAAAACAGCCTGCAAAAATTTGTCACCGGTTTTGATGGTGCTGGTTTAGCAGTTTTGAAAATAACACAAAGGAGATTAATAATGTATGAGTAAATATCGGATTTTAAACCATTTTAGTGCGTTTTCATTTCACTGTATCTCTGTTGAATATTCTGGATGTTGTGAATTAGCCTTGAATAAGACCAGCTGTGATGTATTATCCGTCTTTAAACAAGCCTCCCAGAGCGATAAGTGATTGAGAAAAGCATCTCGCTTTATTAGTCAGTTGGTTTGAGTTTTATTTGTTTTGGCTTCTTGGATGGCTGACAGCCTGGACTGCAGCATCATGTTTTTTGCTTCGGATGGCACAGCAACACTGAAACCCAGCGTGAGTCTGAATCCTCTTCTCTATGCTTGCACACACCAGCCTCCCTGGTGCTGTGGACTCTGAATAGAATTGTATGGAAGTGTTTTTTCTTCTCAGTCCCCTTGGCTTCTGACAGATGACTGGCAGACAAAGATTATAAAAAATAACAAAAGGCCAGGAGGGCTGGGACCTGCAGATCTAGCTCCTCTACTGTCTGTGGTGCTCAGGCCTTGGCCCTCGGCCAGCTGATTTTCTTTGGGAAAGCCCGGAGCACCGAGGGGCTGGAAGGGCTATATATAACTGGCTGTATTTTTCTTACTGACAAACCCTTTCTCACATTGTTATTGACTAAGATGCTCAATTACTGCCTTTTCCTGCTTTGGTAGACAATATTTATCTGTCCTTTTTCGCTGCATTGCTTTCTCTCCCTTCCTCTCAGGGACGATGGATGATTAGAGCATCCATGACAAATGTTAAAGGAGTCACATTCTTCCCTGGACTGCTCTCCTACTGGCTGGTGACTAATGAATGTCTAATGAGGCCAGTCTGGACCTGTGTATTTTCCCCCTTCCCATTCAGAGTGGAGGGCAGCTTGGCGTGGCACAAAGTCTGCAGTCTAGAGCCCACAGAGCTTCAGGACACGACCTGCTTGCATGTATAAAAGATGTGGCCTGCGACTGAATGACTGCGCAAATTAATTCATAAATAATGACTTGGGTTTGGGGCTAGAGCCCGTATTGCAACAACACTTTTCTACCACTGCTGCATTAAAAAAGGTGCCCCTTGGCTACACAGGGGGCTGGAGAATTGCCATAATGAATTCCTGAGCCAACCACCCATTACTTCCGCTGCCTGACTTTGCCTATTTGTTGTTTAAAGAAAGGAGAAATAGAGTTCTGCTGAGGAAAGCCATATCTGGCATGCAGGCTTAATATAGTCGCATAAATATAATAAGGTATGATATTAAATCTATTTTAAATACATATAAATTAAACACAGTAGTAGCTCCTTAATTTAGCACACGGGGCTGTTTTCACATGGTCGTGCGACAGTCGCCATTTACGCCATATTTTATCGAGTGTGTAAATATGCCAAGATGATGTATGTATGTATGTAAAGATGTTGTGTCTTTATGGCTGGATGCACACAAGCCTCCTCTGCACGCTTTGCACGATGTGGACGTGAGTGTGTGTTTGTTAAATGTCTGCGAACATTTACGTGGATGTCAGAGTGCATGTGTGACACTGTGCAGCCTGAATGTCACAAAGAGAATTGGGTCTGGTTTGTGCTGCAGGCTAAAACCTCACACAGCCTTTTCTCTAATAAGCCAAATGGGGGAAATGCTGCAACAGCAGTGTCTTGGGATTCCTCCGCTTGCCTCCCGCTTTTACATTCATGAATCCAGCTGCCGTTCCAGGAAGCTTTAGACACTTATGTAAATTAAAATCAACACAGTATTGTTGGGTCATCGTGCACTTGAGCAAATTAATTTAGAGGATAAGATGTTTCTGCATGACTCAGTGTAGTGGAGCTTACTCGGTGACATTTACAACCCTTTCCATTATCTCACCTTTGACCTTAGTGTGACCCAGAAGGGAGATGACGGGGTCAGTGTAGCCTCCTGCGTAATGTGAGGGCAGGCGAGCTAGCCGAGAGTCCCTCACGGGTCAAATTACATATGATATCTTGAGTACATATGATATGTGCAGTGGCCTGCCGGGGAGGACTTGACATTGCTTTAAAATATTTCCAAGATGAATTACAGGGAGGAAAATAGAAAAGAGAAGGATGACATCTAACCTCTTGATAGCCTTGTAGCAGATGATGATGACTGAGAGGAGGAAGACCACTGAGGCACAGCCCACTGTTCCAAGCACTATAATGTCCATCTCCATCCACCAGGGCGTCAACAAGGGCACCATGGGCTTTGCCACTAAAACAGAAAACACAAGAGAGAAGAGGGAGCAGGAGGAGAGAGGTGTGGGTACAGAGGAGCATGTGTTAAAACAAGTAAATCAAATACATTTCTTCTAAATCAAAAGGCATTTACTAGGATTACACTTACTCTCCAATGCTGAGCTCAAATCTTGTTATTAGATTCTCAGTGAGTGGCTCAACTATTACACAACACAATAACAGAGCGGCATGGAGGTGATTTTCTTCCCTGCTCTCTGAGCTGGGAAGTAGCCGTGTCCTCGCCTGTTCTGTAGGTCTTAGGTTCAACGTTCAAAGATATCCAAGCCGACACCATGAATCATTTAAGGTCCCGTCAGCCTTCCTTACACCAGCACTCTTGTCCACACCAATTACTGTTGCAGGAACCTCCTGCTCTTTCCACATTAGATCTGTGGAGTACGACCACTCACCAGGAATGTTGTATAACATTATGTGCATCAGCAACTTCGTGTCTGTAATGCAGAACTTCTCTCATCGCTTTCTGCAGCCATTGATGCTCCCCCACCATCGATAAATCAGTTTATTCATGTGCATATCTATCTTTCTATCTATCTATCTATGGATTTAGTTTAATCCTCTAGTGAGAAAACCCTGCACTTTATGCACAACCAGAAACTCATAACTCCTGCATGTAGTCATAATTTGTTATGAATGAGACGAAGGGTTTACACCATAGCAACAAATACTCCTTAGTAATGCTGTGGACTAGTTTCCAACACAGCACATTTCTACGGAGCGAATAACAAGGCACGGCTCTCCCTGGTACAGCACACCACGTCATAAGTCACTATGAATTTAAAAGCTCCTCTCAGCCAAACTTCCATTTTAATCCTGCGTTTTGTCAACGGCTGTAGGATTTATTTCAGTCAGTGGTAAGGATCTACTTTATTGTGATAAAGCACACTCCTTTGAAGGGACCTAAGATACCATTTTTAGCACACAGACGCTTACTTAACAGTGCCAATTTTCTTCAGTTTTTTTTTTTTTTTAGACTTTTAGCAGATAGATATGGTCTCAGCCATTGTCCCAGTTTTTCACGTTCGCTATGCATATTCATTGCATTTTTAAATAGTACAGTTTAAAGCAAAATTTCAGCTCTAAGAACTCAGTAAATTGGGCTACTGAAGGAATATTAAGATAATTATGCGTCTCTGTGGATTAAATTGGGAAAAGCAAAAAAAAAAAAAAAACCTCTTAAAGATGAATTATTCATGGTGTCTCCACCCTCTGCAAACATTTCCGTGTAAAGTTAAAAAGGAGTAAAAATTGGCCAGCTTATCATATTTATAATGACATACTGCTGTTTATGGAGGCATCAGGGCTTGTGGTTGGGAGCACTCATGCATTGGCCTTAACTGGGCATTCAAACCCCCACCCTAGCTTACAGTCAGATGGTCCTGGCAGCATTCACGCAGGGAGCTTGACAACAGTCACAGAAGGGTCTATAACTCTTGATTCATAGGTAACTCCCATGGTGAGTCAGGGGAAAAAAGGAGGTCCATCTACATTGACCAGACAGAGAAAAATCACTGTAACTGATTGATTAAGACCTTTATGCTGCTGGATGATGAAGTACTCCTCTCTACTTGGTAATATTCAGGGCTGAGGGTGAGTGATTCTAAAAGAGTCACAGTAAGAGCACAGACCGGCTGCATCATCAGCACCGACCTGTCCCATAATTTAGCCCACAGTTCATTAAGGTGCTTGAGATGACATACAAATCATATCAACTTTCAGCAAGCAGGCCGATGAAATATGTTCGTCTATCCGCCAGTGAATTTACCATCGGAGAGTGAGACCAAAGAGGGAGTGTGGCTGCCACAACAGCCACTGGATCAACACAGAAATACACGACTGTTGTACACGAGCACTAAAACGCACACTTATTGCCGCCAGCTCAACTTCAAAACGAAGCTGGAACTACTGGGCTGGTTCATTAGCCCCTTATCTCTATCAAATTAAAGCTAATTTAATTAACTCATCTGTGTTTTAATCAGGGGTCCTCCGGGGGAAACCCTACCACTGAACCACTAAGCTTGGCAGCCCAGCAGGCATGGATTTCACAGGCAGCTGGGTACTCCCCAAGGTCAGACCCGGCATAAATTAGTCCTGTGTTCAGCTGTCAACATCCTGCTGGCTCCATCACACGCACAGACGCACATGTGCAAAAAACTGGGCCCATGCACGGGCACTTGCACACTAATCTCAGCGGGTCGATGGTTTGTTTTTTCCCCCTCTGTGCATAAATGGAAACACTTCACGTCAAAACAGCTTCTTCAGACTAGCCAGTTGCTTGACACCTGCGTCTGGCTAGCAATGAGATCCAACTGTGGGGTGAGAGCAGATAGAGTGAGACAGACAGACTTGGAGGGAGACAGGTGTGAAACCTGGGAGTGCGAGCGGTAGTCTTACCTGTGGTGCCCAGTAGCCGCGGGGGAGGCGGTGGAGGCGGCGGTGGAGGAAGGGGAGGGTATCTTCTACAGTGACATGCCAACTGGCACTGTTCACTAACTTTCTCCGCCACAGTCCGTGAGCATGACCTCTGGAGCTCTCCCTTATGGTGAGGGATGAGAGAGACAGAGAGAGAGATTGGGATGACTGAGGCTCTGTCCTTCAGTGTATTACTCAGAAGTACCATCAGCACAACACTGCGCGGCACAAATGGAGATGCTTAAACACTCAGCAGCCTCTTAGTTAGTAGCACCATGGATATCCTCTCAGCATTCTTTTCATATCGCAGCTCCAGTGTTGTTGTCACTGGGGCTGCTGTGTATGTAGTACATGCAGAATAGTATCACGTCGATGGCTGCAGCCCGCTCCCTGTAAGAAACCACCCACCAACAGAGTGGGCAGCAGGCTGCCCCGAGGAGTGTGCGTGGGTGGACTTGGAAACTCAAGCAGATCACATTACACATGAACCCTGGCAACACTGCGTGCGTGTGAACAACAGCTCACCACTATCTGTAGGCAGCAGCACGGGGCAGAGGTTAGAATACTCATCACTAACATATGCCTGCTGCAGGGATCCTGGTGGGATAACTGAATGCTGTTATCATAAAAACACAGTTGGCTACTCCATGTTCCCACTACAAGAGAAGCTGAGTGACTGTGCGTGCACTTGTGCATCGCTGTATTTCTCATGCCTTGCTGGAAACTCACTACACACGCATGTCTGCCAGTATTTCCCTAAACACAGGTGTGCCCTGAGTGGTGTGACCTCAACATCTGGTGCAGCCATACATTAAACGCAGCTCAGCGAGCACATAAGTTACTTGGTAAAGATAATCAGCTCCACGGCTCCTACCCACAGTCCATCAGTAAATCAAACTCAAGTTACATTAGTGCAACCTCTCCTCATGCGTAAATTGTCAAGTGGCGCGCCTGAACGTGATCCTTACCTGGCATGAGAGTAAAAACAGTGAGAGAAGGCAATGACCGAAGAAAAAAGGCCAAAAACTTAAAGTAAATGGCATTAGATCTTGGACCAGCATTCCTCTTGCGCTGTTCTCGAAGATACTAGGCAGCGTTTCCAACAAATGAATGCAGTATACATAGGCTTGAACTGTTTGGGAAATAACCATCCACCCTATCCAGTTCAGCGGCGATATCTGTGACAGGCGTCTCCAGAAATAGTTTATGCCACAATCATTTTCCTCTTGAAATCCCGTTGTCGATAGCATAGGACAGGCGAGCCGGTGGAGTGTGGAGCAAATCTCGATAATTCACATCTCGAAAGTAGTTTTTTTCTTATTGGCACTCAGATAGCGACCTGAATCACGCCGCTACTCCGTGCAATGTGAGGGCGGTAGATGGCCCGTACCTTACATCCCTCCTCGGCTGCAAGCATGAGTGCAAATGGGCCACTCAAGCCATCGAAGTTGAAGAAAAAACGAACAGAGAGAGATCCTCAGGAATATCGTGTGGTAGGATTCCTCGCAATGGCATCACACATCCCCTCAACTTATCTAGGCTGAATACTGTATGGGCGAGTCCGGAGGGCAGAGCCGAGGGTTAAAGTGATGCATCCCCCTCTGTGCCAAAATACAGCGGGCTGTTTTATACAGGAGCATCACCACCGCACACTTGATGCAGCGCTCACATCAGCTCATCCTGACAGCGTGTGCTCAAACAAATTCACCCTCCGCTCCTCAAAAAGTGCCCCCAAACACACAGGGGGGAGGGCATGTGGCTGTGAAGGCGTCGGTAATGTCAGCCGGGCTTTGTTTGTTTTGCTTTTTTGTTTTGCTTGTTTATGTTTGTGTTGGATTTTTATAGTGGTCCAGGCAGAAAGTATAGCCCACAATGCGTGGAGGCGAGTCCGTAAGGATGACGCGTACTAGACCGAATTAAAGTCAAGTGGAGAGAGAGAGAGAGAGAGAGAGGGAGAGAGGGAGAGAGAGTGCAAAAGACGCCTACCGACTGAAAACACTGCCATACCCATGTTTGATGTGCTGTGTGCCTGCAAGAACACTCTTTGGTCCAATGTCCCAGAGTAGGCTGAGATAAACAATACTGATGTAACCTGGCATTTACTGCTAATGCTCAACAACAAAGACAATGATGACATTTTTTTTTTTTTTTTTTTTTAAAGATGAGTAATTTTAACTTTCTCCTCTTTGTCACAATACCTCTGAGCCTATAGTGATACACTTTACAAAAGGTGCTGCTGTAGGGCAGAGTGCAAAGAATCACACAACAATGGGTAGTTTTTAAGAGCAGAGTTGCATAATATTGTTGGTGGTCTTCACTAGGCACAGTTATGAAATTACCCCAGAGCCCACAGTCATGTTCGTGGTACTAGAGAGCCAACGTGACATCCCCGGTTGCTAAAACAGTTGACTGACAGCAGGGATAAAACCTTAGTGCTCAATGATAACAACAGGAGAGGCAGCACTAACACACAAGAGTCATTATTTCAACTGTATTTGATGATTAACTGACACTACAGTTTGTTGATCTCGGTAAAATTCAAGCATAAATCTGAATATCTCTGGACAGACAAAACCAGAAGGTGTCCCCACGGGTTTTAAGATTATGTAAAGGAAATTTCTCCCCATCTTCTGACATTTTATTGAGCCAACAATCAACTCATTCAAGTGGAAATGAGTTGATTGTCTGGTCTTGTTGCCACAGTATTTGAATAATTACAGTTTTTAAGCATCTACAGAGATCTCATCTGAAACTGAGGAGATACAGCACCTTGGTAGAGGCACTGTACCACCTGAGATGTGTACTTTGTGGCATCATTTCTCTGCTCAGCACAAACCTGCTGCTCAGCCGGCGTGTCGTTTTCATAGCTTATTCATGTTTCCTAAATCTACAATTGTTTGTCGTACCCATCCGTGTGCCTTGTCTTCCTTTTTCAAAGCTCGTGGTTTAAATAACAGAAGTGACAGCCAATTGTGTCACAGCCTGTTTATTCCAAATAACACAAATAACATCTAAGCTGACTATTCAAACAACTTTGGATTAAGATTAGTGGATTCAGCATCGAGCCCTAAAGCCCCTTTGTTGCAGCTGAGCATTTATCACATGTCTTGCCTATCAAAAAGCTCTTCACACACAGTAATGGGGTGAGCTCATACAAAGAGCCGTGGATGACTTTTAGAGTGGAAAATCCATAGCTGCTGTTAAACTGCACTTCCACACACAGCATACAGTACGGTGCAGAGATTTTTCAGAGTTTTTGAAGGATACAACCCGGCTCGCATTTGGCGTATACGGTCTGGCCGGCAGGTTTAGCTCGTCCATCCTATCCTCCAGTCTGTCCCAGTATCGATTATCTGACAAGAGAAAAGCACTACATCCTCCTGTTTCCTTCCTGCTACCTCACCTCATTCCAACAACCAGCCGTCTGCCACAACATACATCACATCCCTTTTAAACTCAGATAAGAAAACCTCTTAATATAATTACTGTGGTCTTTCAGCATTATTATTCTTGCCAAGATACTTAATCTGCATCTCTGTGAGCAAACAGAGCCCAAAAATACTATTTACATCAAAAGAGATTTTGATGTCATTTAAGGAACATGAATGTCCAGATAAAATGAGCTCAACTGCATTTATCTTTACTATCTGTGCCTCTCCTGTATTGTATCAGTGTGGATGTATACTAATGGATATGTATGGATGCTGGGCTGTACCACAGTGGAGGTAGTTTGCCATCTAGTGGAAAAGTCTGGCAACACATGACTTTATGCTCCATATACAGTAAATTAATAGATGGATTATTTGCACTTATTGTATAGTTATTTAAACTCATTTATTTGTATCTGTACATAGCTACAAAATGTGTGTTGCATTAATAAGATGTTAGTCCTCTACACATATTTGCATATTTTCTGATTCCCCATTTGAGCTCGAGCTATTACAAACAGCTATTATCTTTACAAATATATAAACTCTGGTGGGATATACAGTTATAACTGTGATTTATGGTTCAACTTTCTTTATTTCCTGTGCTCTTTGTGGTTTAAATTTCTTCATTTGCTTTCCTCTGTTTTAATCTTCCCTCTAACTGCATTTGGTCAGTTTTGTTGGGCTGCTGCAACATCTAATATCCCCCTCGGGAGTGGAAACAGCCTTATCTTATCTTATTGTAGCTATTTTTGAGCAAAAAAAAAAGAGAGCAATGCACGTGAGAGAAAAAGCATGCTTACCACTAATGGATGCATCATGGACAGCTTTTGCCAAGGATGAGATTTGAGCTGTGATAGAGCTCCACTGGGCTCCTACTAGAGAGATTTCAAACATTGCGAGGGATCATGGTTGAGTACATGTGCATGACATCTTATGGCTACAGTCTTTTGCATGCATATGTAAATTAGGTGTATA
Source organism: Pseudochromis fuscus (assembly GCA_900323345.1). NCBI lineage: Eukaryota > Metazoa > Chordata > Actinopteri > Pseudochromidae > Pseudochromis > Pseudochromis fuscus. The sequence goes on from OOFC01017699.1 coordinate 39,863, forward strand.
TCTTTGATGCACAGCAGCAGCTAAAGTGACTGGCTTGTTTCTGCTTTTCAAGGGTTGACAGATGGTGGAGTGACAACACACTTCTACGACCCCAGAGATTAAAGAGGATAAGTAAATATAGAAATGAGAATATCAAAAAATGATCCACAAACATCTAATCCACCACTAAACATTAATGGATGCCACTGTGC
>OOFC01017701.1:2670-20666 GCA_900323345.1 Pseudochromis fuscus
ACCATATTTGGATTTCACCAATTAGCCCATGTCATAAAAAATTGAATGGAAATATGAATCATGATGTAAACTAACACATTTCTGAGAGGAAACATTTTAATTGTGGTTCTAGTTTTCAGCCATGTGGCGCAGTCAGATTATTATTTGATTATTTTCAGGCGTTTCTGTCCAAATAACAAACATGTGTAAAACTCCCGAGGCTGCTCGTTGTTGTTGAAGTTTCCTGTCATAAAAAAATTCTAGAATTTTACTGAATCTACCTCAAAACTTTAAAGTCACTGAAAAGGAGAAAAGGAGACGCGGAGATGGATTTTCATGGAAGTGAGTGAGACGCCGCCGTTTTACGCAGATTTCACTCTGAAAACAACAACAACGCTAAAACCAATAAAGGGATTAAAAGGTTTATCATTATTATTATTATTGTTATTGTTATTGTGCGCAACGTTGATGAAATGTGCATTAGATGTGAAGTTATATATATTTAGTTCCGTAAATAAATGAATTATTTTAAGACACTGTAGTTGTGGTGGAAGTGTTTTTTTTTTGTTTGATTTTTTGTGCGTAAAAATCCTCATTCAGCTACAATCACATAATAATTAACCTCCAATCAGATTATTATTGTTCAGTTATAGGATGGTGCGGTGTCTTGTTTTTATTTTATTTTATTTATTTGACATGTTGTTAGGCAGGTATTTCATATAATAAGCGATAATTAGGCTCAAGTAAAAAATGCTGAAATTCATCCTTTAAAAAATTACATACTACGAATATTTTAGGTCGTATTGTTATTTAGATTATTTTTTTTATATTTAATGACATTTTTCTATTTAAAATGTTACAGAAGTCAGATTATTTTCTGAGAAAGTTTTTTGTTCATCAAGCATCAAAACTTTAATTTCTGTTTCTTTCTGTGAATTTATTCAGGATTTATTTTATTTTGGAGGTTTCCTGTGTCCCAGGGTTCAAAGCTACACAGCACATGAAAATACGGTCATGCTGTAAACACCTATAACATAACCGATGCCAATAAGTTACTGTATTTTAAATAAGTGTCTTTTATTTATTGCAACATTTTATCCAGACACACATCATATTTCTCGTATTAGTTTGAAACAAATTATTAATATGAAAGTTCTGTCCTGATTTAAAAGGATTTATAATTCTAAATCAAGTCTTTTGTGTCTTTAAATTATTTCCTGCTGAGTTATGAGCTGATAGATGCTTCAAAATTGTAAATTTAAAAGGTTATTTAACAGATAAATATGGGATTATTGACTTTATTCTCTGTTCTCCTGCAGGAGGATCAACAGCGACACCCAGTGGTCGGTGGCTGCTATTGCGTTTTCCCCTCATACTGTACATGAGTCAAACATTTTAACATTTAAAAACAATATTTTAAGGGATGTACACACAAACAAAGATGAGACGTGTTGCTTCCATCCTGTACAATACATTTATTAATATTATCATTAGGAGCAATAAGCAGCCATACTTAAATATGTTTTCTTTTTCTAATACAACAATTAGGTTAATGTGGCGTGACCTATGTGTTAATAAAGATGGGTGTTATCTACATGATACTAAACAAACCTACGAGCAAGAACTGAAAAATATACCAGACACGAAAAAAATAAAAGTCAAAGTCAGTGGTGGAGAAACTTAAATACAGTAAAAAACCATCTCAACAGAAATCCCCAAACAACCCAGGAAGTCACCACCACCAACGAAGAAACAGGAGGAGGGTCTGAGATGATGTGAAACAACAAAGCAGTGCATTAAAAAAATTAAATACACTTTTTCTCAGCAGTGTTTGATTCGTCGTATTAAACTGTGGCTTTTTAAATATTAAAAACATCCAATCCATCTTTGAAAAATTTAGAATTAAATTCTCTTTTCTCCAACTGTAAACTGTTGGGAGTCGATTTGACGCCATTTTGGTGCCAAAATAATCACGTTTAACGACATTTTGGGGCAATTAGGCATAAAAATGTCAACTTTAAGACTTGGGGATTTCCACAGAGCGATATGGAAAGAAGGCATCTGCAGGTAAAACATCCAGGTTTTATTTTGATGACAAAGATTTGGGGATTCAGGGACACTGCTCTTAAATATATATAAAAAACCAAGATGCCAATATTTACTCTTCCAGCCACGACCACTCGTGCAACTTTCAATTCATGTGGAGGAAACTAAAAATGAAAAAAATCATATACAGACACAACTTTATACAACTTGGAGACTTAAGGCTGGACTAAAAAGAAGAAAACTGGGTTACAGGGAAATAAAATCAAATAAAAATGAACGTAGCTACCAACACCTCAGTAAAACAAAACAACTAACAAGCAGAAGAGTCATCATTCCCACCGTCCTTAAACGCATCACATCCTGCTGAAGATCACACCTTCAGTTTATTCTGTTTGAATTTAGACTTTTTTAATTTATTTATTTATGCAGATGTGATATTTTAGACTCGTGTTGAAGGCGACGCCCCTTTTAACAATCCATTCAGTAAAAGAAACAAACCCCACTCAGCATCATTCAACTTCCTGTTTGGCACAAGCATTCCTCGCGGTTTTAACAGTCAACTCGGCAAAAAAAAATTACCAAAAAAAGGTGTTTTGTTTGTTTTTTTACTCTTAAGGCAGCTTTATCGTACATCTGCATTCAACCCAAGTTACCAGAGGTCGGCCGCTGTTCCTTTGTACATATAGACAGTTACATTACAGTATGACCACGTCAACCTTCTGCAGAGCGAGTCCTGGTCCTCGACTGAACTTCACCCGTGAAGTCTCCTCAGTTTCTGTTTAACGTCCCCTGAGGACAACAAGAGTTCAGGATCTGGAGGGTGGAGGTGGGAGGGCAGGGTGGTGCAGGGGGAGCTGGTTTTGGTTGTTGCTGCTGCTGCTGTTAGTGATGTCCAGGTTTGTGTGTGGAGCTGTTGTTGAAGCTGCTGCTGCTGCTGCTGCTGCTGCTGTGGAGGTTTAGTCCAGCGGTTTGCCGCCGTCTCCTTTCTGGTCCAGCCGGCTCTTGCTGCTCTTCACCATGTAAATAAAGTAGGTCAGCGTCTCCTTCTCGTTCACCGGGATGTTCCTGAAGTGACGACTCACCGTCTGCAGATGGCGAGAGAGAGAGAGCGGCGAGGTTAGAGGGAAAACGTTCACGGATGCAGCGTTTGTTTTCAGGATCAGTCTCATGGAGCTTTTCTACTGCATGGTACCAGCTCCCCGCCACAGGGTTTACATTTGTTGGATTTATCATTCATTCATTCACGATCAAAACCCAGTCGGGCTGCAACTAATGATTATTTTAGTAATTGAATAATCTATTGATTACTCCATCAATTAATTGGATAAGAAATGCTCGTTAAGGTGCAGTAATGAACGACGCTGTCAAACGATAAAAATTTACATGAGGGGGGTTTGTCGCAAGCTGGGTGACGGGTTAGCTTAAGTGCTAGCATGAATCCCCAACTAGTGTATGCTTCCTGTTAACGTGGTATTTTAAACAGGAAGTACTTTGATGAAAACTCCTTCCTGCAGAGTGTGTGCAATACTTGATTGTCTGTCTTGTTTTTTTGTTCTCTACCATCGTGATTTAACCTTTAAAAACAAAAACAAACAAAAAAAAACCTGTAAAAGCCATGCTGTTTCCTGTCTTCCCTCTTTATTGGTTGGTTCTGCTGCCTTCCTGTCTGTTTCTGTGAATAACAAACAGTGGGAGCGACACTGCCCCCACTAGTTCCTGTAGGGAACTGCAAGTACAGGTGACTTTTTCCCAGCTGGTATTTGATTTTACCAACAACAAAAACAATAATACGACACATCGGCTCTTGAATTTCCGCATCGATGAATTTTTATAATCGACGTTATCGATTATGTTGACTAATCGTTGCAGCCCTAAAACCAAGGGACACATTAACCATCACATTTGCAAATACAAAGTGACTGAGTGTGATACTTGAAAAGCTCAGTGGACAGAAAAATAAAAAACACTGAGTGAAAACACGTCTAATCCCTCAACACCGACTCCAGTCTATTTACAACCACTGACGACTGTATCAGCAGCCTCCTCCAATATGTCTGCATCAAAAGTATCAATGATTGAATAAATAATAAAACTGTTTATCTGAACATTTTAAACTAATTTCAAGTGTTTCATTGTGAACTTTTCCCCTTTAACTTTCCCCAGTGTTTACACAGCAGCTGAAAATAATTAAACCACATCAGAGCTGTGGTAACAACTGAATATTTGATGAACTTGAGGCGGACTAATTGTTGTTTGGTTTCCTAAAAGCAGCATCAGCGGGAGGAAAACAAGCCTCCAGTGTGCCGGGCTGCACAGGGAGCGCAGCTGTAACTGGTTGTGGGGCTGTTGACTGGAGCTTTATTAATGACGTGAGAGGCTCATTAATAGGTGGGTCTGAACCCGACTGAAAGCCTGGGGAAACATCCAACTTACAGCCCGGGGTTTATTTCACCGTCGGCTCGAGTCCCGTCCGAGCAGGAGCGCGACACAGAAGGTATTTGTAGGATGAGGGCTGAGCCAGCTGCATCAGGTCCACCTGTCCATTCTGCAAATCAGTCTAACGATCTCCTCGTGACCAATTAGTGAGGGGTGGGACCTGCCACACTGCGTATATCACAGTAAATGAGGAACATGGAGCCGAGGGCTGAGAAGAAAGAGGCCGGGTTCACCTAATGACCACCGGAGTTAAACCAAACATCCAACCAAATCCTTACAGAGCAATGTGTAGGTTGGATTTGAATTTCTTGGATATGAATGTTTTACAAGTTACATATAAATATAGGTTTACAGGGATTCCCACTTGTGCAACACGTTATATTACATCCTATGAGGAAGTCGTCCAGCTGTGCAGTAGTAGTAGTTGTGTACAGTAGTTTTACTTTGCAGTGAATTGTTGTGTTTGTGCAGGTTGTCAGGACACAGACAGATCTGAGCAGTGCTTTGTTGACTTGTGTTGAAATCTGAAACCAGCTGATCCTGTGATTTAGTTTGTGGCTAAACATCAGTGACTGTTAAAGATCTTCACTTGTCCACTGGTCCTCCTCACACACAAAGTGGTTCTTCACTGATGGACAGTTAGACACCAAACAGGTTCATAATTGTAAAGCTGAACTTTGTCATCTGCAAACAAATGTACATTTTTGGTCTAAACTACAGCTGGGATCCATATTTCTTATTGTTACACTTGACTTGAGTCACATCCAGTAAAACTTGTGACAAAAACAACTTTGAATGTAGAGTGAATATAGACATGTTTTTCATTTCTGCTTCATGTTCCCACACAGTAGGTTTGTTCCCCTTTAAATACTGAATAAATATAACTTTCATTTCCTCCCAGCTTGCAGCTTATGAAGTTTCTGGAACTTTTAAACAGATGTACTGATGCTACAGAGGTCAATATTTCAGGTGACATTCATTGATATTGTCCACATGTGTGGTTCAGAATTTGAATTAGGAAAGGGACAAAAGCTACTTATACGTGTATTATTCTCAGTAAAAATGCATAAATATTGGTTGAATCATCATTTTACCTCTGCCAGCTGAGCCTTGTTGAGTCCAGGTCTGGTCTGCAGCTTGTAGTGTCGCTTGTAGCGTCTCAACGTGTTCACCTGCAGCTGGAACAGGTCCACCTGAAAACCACCAACAGGGGCGCAGTGAGTTCACTTCACAGCGATGAAAACCTCTCTTCCCGCCTGGATCTTGGACATTTTTAATTATTTACAGAAAACTCCCAGTGGCCTCTGCCACATTTTCAGCTTTTAAAGGAGATGAAACTTTAATGATCTCAGTGGAGAAACTGGGTCATTGCAGCAGGAAAGAACAACTCTGCACTAAACAGGAGATTCTTAAAAAGAGTATTTGTGGTAATCCACACGTCTTCCTGCAGGATGTGATGTTTTAAAAAGGTTCTGGTTTGTCAGAGTGTTTCCTTGGGATGACCTGCAGGGCGATACAGATGCGTGCACAAGATTGGACAAAGGGAGGGCAATAATAAGAGCTACCAACTTGCAGATGTCACTGTCCTAAATGTCATTAAGATCTGACAGTGACAGGGAGAAACTGGAAGATCTACGTATGTACATAGTTGTTTACTGCTGTGATTCAAACTAGGACTCCTACATCTTCTTCTGTTTAATGTAATTTTCTTTTGCTTTAAATTAGATTTCATACATTTGGTATTATTTACGAACTGAGCATCGAAATCAATAAATCTTTCTACAAATTTGTGGTGAAACCCAGAGCTACACAGAAAATACTGTATGGACAGAGAGAAGAAACGAGCGTGTGAAATATCAGTACATCCTGGATGAAAAAGTCATGTGGTTTGCAAAGGAGGTGAAATTAAAAAGACAGGACAATCAACAGCAGCAGACCCCAAACTCCAGCCTGAACTGCTTGGCCTGAACATAAGTGACAATCTGTGGGGAGATGTTAAACATGCTGAAGACATCCACAAACTTTGCAAAGGGAGCAGCACAAAGTAAATTTACTAAATCAAGAATAAAAAGACTCAAACTTGTGTTCGTTCACATCTGAAGAACAGAACTGTGTTGACGTCTGTGTTGAACGTTCAGTCATCTTTACCTCGGGCACCTCCACATCGTGATCTGGGGATTCCCCTCCATCGTCGCTGGTCTTCCTCTTCCTCTTGTTGCGGACGCTCTGGATGAAGTTCTTGTGGAAGTCGCAGATGTAGAGATGTCGCACCTGTGAGGAGATGAACCAGCGTTACCAGAGGCAGTGCGACGTGTATAAAAACCTCTTTGGTTTGGCCGTCTCACACGCTGCTTTCAGGATCATAACAACACTCCCTGGCAGACTCGGCTGGATATTGTTTAAAAAAAAAAAACCTCTTCAGCGCAGGTCTCAAAATAATTCAGCAGTTTCTGTTCTGCTGCCAAAAACAAGGCTTTTGTTTAGTGATGTCTTAAAACAAGCAGCCAAACAGGAACTCTGCCAAAATACTATAAAAGTAGCAAAGCTGTGACTTAAAAGGGGAAGTGTTTGATCAAAAACAGTGCACAGCACTTGACTGTTGTTGTTCAGGATGCTGCAGCCTCTCACACAGCACTGAGGGTCTACAGCAGGCCTCTCTTCACACATGTTGTCTCAGCAGTGCGCCTGTATTGCAACATTAACCCTGTCCTCCTGTGAACTCAAGCATATGTTATTCCTGTACTGCACACTCGCATCATGTGACCGTCACCACAAAGAAACAACTTGCTGGCAAACAGTAAGAAAAATGCACGATGTGGGTGCAACAAGTCGCACATTTGGGGATCACAACACAAACGAATACGTGGAATCTGTTGCACTGTATTTACAATCTGTTGCTTAAAGTCCTCACAAAGAAAAGGGAAACAGAAAACTATATTAATAAGCATGTGGATTAATGAAGTATTATCTTGTCTTATACCCAAGATGTGAGGTAAACAGATTATTGAAGCTACTTCGTGACAAAGTTCTCAAACTTAGTTTTGCTATTTTTGGTTTATTGTTGCTTGTGATTAGTGTTCACTATGAATGTTGTGTTGAGAACATAAATACACACATTCCTTCTATGGACGGTACTTTAACCCTTTACAGGGCACTCTTTGAAATACTTTGAGGCGATTACAAGACTTTATTTGACTATTTTTAATGTTGTTATTATCTATGATTGTGTTGTTTTTGTCAGTAAAGTTACTGTATATACCTACATGGCAGTCTAGGGTAACATTGTGTACATATAAGAAAGTATATGTAGTTATATTGTGTCACAAAGTGGCGGAGATGCCATTTTTGTAGCCTGCTGAAGTTACTAAATATGGCACTAAAACAATAACCACTGAAAAATCAGTTGAAAGAATTTACTGACCTTTGATTTCATAAAGTTTGGTTCAAATAGAATCGATTGTTGAACGTCTCTGTAACGTTTAGAGGTTTTGGACGGTTGGTTAAACAATACAAGACATTTAAAGGTGTTACTCCAGCTGGATTAATGTGTAGATTCTGCTCCCTAATAGATTGTTTTTCAGTGGTGCATAGTCCAACACAGCTTTCCCATTGTCATACATAGAGGGCTCAACAGGTTTCTCTCACTGTGGTCTCTACATCCACACAGAAAACACAATAATGACACTGGAACAAACTGGTTTACAAGTTAATGAAGGTAAATGAACTATATAAAAGAAAGTCTGGTGATTCTCGGCCAGCCAGGTCATACTTATCCAAGTAGCAATTAACTCCTTTACAAGCAGCAATTAAACCACAGCAACTGGACCTGAACATGCGGATGGGTCAACACAGAAGGGCCAACACCTCAGGCCCAGAGTCTGCAGTCTACCACCCCCTGAAAGACAAGGGACACTCCTCCGGGGACAGCAACGTGCATGCTCTGGATCGGGAAAGAGGAGTCAGAAAAGTCAACTACATGAAAGTAGAGAAACCACCTCTGAAGAGAGACGGGGGTCTACCACACCACCTGTCCTCCACCTGCAACCTCTTATCCATTCCCAGGAGAGTCAACAAACATCCACATCTCCCCTCAGGTGACCATCCCGAGGCCTGGGACTCCAAGGACAACAAAGCACTAACAAGCTGGTGGTATTGATGACCCTGTCAACTACTCCACAGAGCTTAAAACCTGCTGCTCCCCACCAGTCTGTCACACCTGAAGAAGTCTCTTGGATGAGAGATGAAACATCTTCAAGTAACTTCCACCAAGTCCAGTTGCCAAGATTTAATTGCTACTTAGACAAACTTCAATTAAATACTTGGACAAAAGTTATTATTATTATTATTACACATGGAGAGGCATATTTTCTGGCTCAACAAGTTTCTCTCACTCAAGCCACACAGAAAACAGGATGGCACCAATAAACCAGTTCATAGGCTAAAAACTATATCAAAAGGGAAAACTGTGACATAAGCTGCAGTGTTTACACAATCACTCAGAAGTTTAACTTTGAGCTTACGTCACAAATGCATTATCTCGTATTTAAGCCAACATGTAAACTGCAGTGTTAACGTAAAGAGGGTTGAAGTAGCCGGACTGGGGTTAAGTAAGACATTCAGCTTCCCTGAAAACAGCCATTTTAAGAAGAGCAGCGGGGGCGTGTTGGTGCAAACTGTTGCAATGAAAGAAAAGCAGCAAGCAGTCAACGATTCGGGGCTAACAACAGAACAACATGGGGTCTTACGCTCTTGTCAATGTCCAGCTTGAGTTTCTTCTGGGATATGCTCTTCTGGATCCTCTTGCTGAAGGAGGCGTTTCCAGCTGACCGGCCGCAGCGCTCCCCGTCCTCAATCAGACAGCAGCTCTGTCCGTAAAACGGCGGAGCAGGCGGTCCGTCGTGGCTGTCCTCCTCTGTGCTGAATCCATTCATTCTGTACGGCTGCAGTGATCACGAACAATTCAAAAATGTAGTCAAGAAAAACAAAGCGTGGGGGCTACCAAGTCTCTTGCTCACGCGCTGCCCTTTTGTGAAAGACAATCCGGTAGCTAGCTAGCTAACTAACTCTGCTAACTAAGTGGCTTAGCTCGCAAGCTAACACCTCCAGGTTTGTTTTCTACTCAGAGTGGCGGCTTATTTTGAACACCTCCAAGCTGAAGACATATTCCTGCCGACCTCCGTCAGGTTTACGCCACAAAAACAGTCGCAGCTAACGGTGGCTGGCTCCAAATGCTAGCAAGACAGCAAGGTGGATGAGCTGAAATTCCTTCGGTCAGACCTCCGCAGGTCAGTTCCGGTCACCAACGCTTACTTTCCCGTGAGCGACAACGACTTCATGTGTTTTTGAGATAAAAAGCGACAATCGGCGGCGGAATCTGCCACAACTTTGGGAGAAATCGCACATTTAAAACAGTCCACACAGCTCAACAACCGCGGCACTCTTTCAGAACAGCTCGTACAATGGAACATGCTCCGTCTGAGTGGCGGAAGTTCCCATTCTGGATGCCGATTGGGCAGTTTCAGAAAAAGGCGGGCGTAACGCACAAACATCGCTTTTCGATTGGCTGGGATAGACATCAGTCCAGCAGCGGTTTCTTCCTGAATCGTTCGGCGTCATATGTTTTCTACTATGAATAGGAGTTAAAGGTGGCGTCGTCGCCAGTTAAAGGGACTTTTAACCACGCGAAACACGTACACGAGATTAAATTTGAATCAATTTTCAGAATGCATGCACTTTTAATGAAAGCGACCATTTATATCATGGCATAAACAATGTAAATACGCAATGATAAACGGGTAAATCCACATTCATAAAGTGTGACACTGCACCGTGAGGTTGGGCCAGAGTCGTGATACCATCGACACGCTGTAAATAACGTTTAATCATGCAGATGATCGTTTACCACTTTTAAGACTCTAACGTAACAAGTTAAGTTAATTAGTCTGTATTTCTGCAGCTGCACGAAAACCAACGATAAACAGGATTTAGCATGAATGAGCTCGGATGTGTTGACATGCACACACTATTGTTCCATTTTTAACCGCAGAGGGGAGACAAAAGCTCACAAATGAATATAAATCAGGTTAAGGCTTACAGATTCCTTCACATCATGTACATTATGTAATGTCAGGTGTATGATATCAGTGCTTTTTATTCCAGATTCATCTGGTAAGCATTGCAACTTTGTCTAAGGTCAAAATTATGTCTAATCCCTGACGTGGGTCAAGCTCTAAAAATGCAGGATCCCACATGAACTGTATTGCATTCAAGTCCAGTCAATATGTGTCAAATGCCACAACCTTTCAAATTCTACACCTTCAGTTTAAAACACACAATTTACGTTAAATACTTGTCTACAGCATGAAGCTAAAGATAATAAACTTTCCAAGGAAAATTCAGAGAATTTAAATCAACATTATAATCAACTGATTTCACAGACTATTATTTGCCACTACAGTCCAGCAGTTTATTACAGTTTACTGTAGTATCACTGAAGTATTACTCACCGAGACAAGTAAATTGTCGTGTGTAAAATTAATAAAACCCTTTTAACTGTGAATAGTTTGTTAGTTTTATTTTTTCATAAATCAGTTGGATGGTTTTTAAATTAATCTGATTAAACTGCCCCAGTAGCTGAGGGAATTCAAGTATATTCAAGCAGAACCAATATCAAGCAGAACAGCTTGTGTCAGTTTTATATTATTATTGTATAATCACATGTTATTGGTTTATTGATTACAATTCCCTTAACATGTGCACTGCTTCAACACCAGGCTACAGTTAATCTTGTAATGTATACTGCTTGGCAGTTTTTCAATGATGCATCTTTGTTTAATCATTGTTTAGTATTGTAAACTAATTACAGGTGTTGCACATACAATCTTTATCTGCAAAGGATCCTGTCAAATGAATCTAGTTGAGTAAGTAAGTGATATAGAGCAGTTGTGTAGCATATTTGTGTTTGATTCAAGGGAGTAGAAAAAGTAAATATTGTAGAATACAATAGAATAAATTGTATGAATAGAATAGTGAGAATAGATTCATTGTCATTGCTTTAAAAACGGGGAAATACAGTGTAGCTGCTATTTGTGATGGCAGTGCAAAGATATACACAAGAATATCAATATACAAAATATATGAGATAAAATAAGATAAATTACAACGATATTTAAAAATTACACATGCATGTCTAGAAAGTATCTTTGGTAAATTAGTTGATTTTGTGCAATGAAAATATTGCAAAATAACATCATAGTGCAGATGCAGAAATGTCTCAAATTATGCAGCACAGACTCATAGTTACTGTCCACACAACACTATGTATTAATACATTATGTCTCCAGGAGAGGGACCAAATCTATACTTTAATCATAGATATTAAGTTCAGTCGTTTAGTGCAGTTTAAACTTCACAGGACACCTGTGTATGAAGCCAGGTACATAAAAAATACCAACTTTCTTCAAGTTAGGTGGAAGAACTTGTCTTTCCTTGGCAGAGGTTCATATCCTGTGATTTCTCCTCCATCCAACACCTTCACATAAACTGGAACACCGACTGTGAGGGAGGCCTCATCCCCCACCATCAGCAGCTGACCTCTGTAATGTTTTGGCGGCTGAACGGGAACAAATCGCAGCAGCCGGTCCCCAAAAGTGTGTTGGAAAAGCCTTTGCAGCAGACTGAAGCGGCCACATTAGCAGTTAATTTGTGGAAGCAGCCAGAGAGTGATGGAGAGAGAGAGAGAGAGAGAGCCCTAAAAGCCACTTACATGTGACGCTCTCTGTGTTATGAGGGTTTCCCAATGATGCTCTTTGTTGTCATTTGTGTGATGTGATATTTGCTCTCATCATGCTCGGCTAATAGCTGAGAGAGGATGTAATACAGCAGGGGGAGGAGAAGATGGAGAGAGGGGACACCATAGAAAAAGTATTAAAGGAGTAAAGACAATTGGATTACCTTTTTTTGCTGGAAATGGTCCTGAGCGCCATAAAGACTCTCTAATGGATATCTTTGATAGGAGGCTGTGGGAATGTAATAGCCTGGCGTCTCTCCTCACCCTCGGATGGAGGGGAATGCTGATTGTGTGCTGACTGATTGACTTTAAAAGTAGCAGATGATGGAGCGGCGAAACATTAACAGGTTTTTCACTTTGCAATTTAGAGGTTTATATCATCAGGGAAATGTCTCTAAGAGGCAATAACATGTAAAGTGGTCTCTGGATGTATTCAAAGTTGTCCCGGCACCTCTGTCTCTGAGCCGGTGTGTGACAAGTTGAGCGTTATATGACATCCCATGAGACTCGGGGAAATGGGCCACGCTGAGAGGCAATATTCAGACAAGAGTAAATCACCGCTGGCTAAAAGCTATCCCAGCTTTTGTGTTGACACATGAAATGATTATGACATTAACATTTAGTAAAAGTGTGTTTTAACACCATCAGTCACCGAGATGATTAAAGTCATAAAAGTAAGAAGTAGAGAAAAAAAAACACAAGAGGTGACATGTCAGAGAGCTGTGGCTGCAAAGGTTTGCAAGCAGGAGTTTATTCAGAGAGGAGATGATTACAGCGTGAACGAGGAGCTCCTCCTTGAGATGAGATTTAAAATCGGGATTACAAAGAAAGACAAAAATCCATTTAGGCTGTGGAGCAGTGGGGAGTAGATAAAGTTTGCAGATGCAGAGTAAGTGGTAGATTATCGGGGAGTTCAAAAAAGATTAGAGGAGGGAAAAACAACAGCTGCTTTTAACACAACTCCCTGCACACGAGCGGGGAGGAAACCTCGGCCAAGCCACCATCAAACCATCGCTTCATCTCACATTTACATGACACTGAAGGTGCCTGGCCAAACGCCACCAAATCCTTTAAAACATTTATCAAAACTTTATTGATCCCAGGAGGGAAATTAATTCACTAAATATCCACTACTCATCTATAAATGCCAAGTATCACATACACCCTGCTTCCAAATGAAAAACAACACACAGATGCTCACCAGAGTGTATTTTGAAACCAGCAGACGGCCATTTATTTGAACACAAAGCCTGTAATTAGTCCAAACATTGCTTCAGAGGGCATTGTACAATCCCACAGCTTCAGATGCAGAAATAAATCCTGACTTTTCTCGACAAAAATGAAATCAGACGGCTCTGCTGCCCTCGTTGCTGCTCGTGAGTCTCCTCTACGGAGCCGTGACAGCACAACATAAATCATTTTAAGCACAGTTTGCTGGGAGTGCAGGATCCTGTAGGTACACGCTCACAACTTACAAGTTACTAACAAGTGTTGTCCAAACCCACACACTGTGGATGAGAGACGGACACAGTCACCGTGACGTCACCCACTGATTCACATTTTGAAAGTTTGAACATTGCCTGTTCAAGGGACCATTTTTGGATGTGAGGAGGCGGGTCCAAACCACCCAGAGCTGTCAGTCACACTAACCACGCCCCTAAATCTTCCTCTTTTTGAAGCCTGATGATTTTCAGATGCACCATGAGATCTCTGAGAGGAAGAGTTGACTTATAAAGACATCAGAGTGACTTGTAGAAAAATCACAGTGAGTGAAAAGAAAAGCAGGACAGATGTAAACTTCACATAACTGCAGCTGTTTGTGTTTGGAAACTCACAAAAAGTCCTGGATGAGTCCAAACGTGGTGTATTATGGTTTGCACGTCAAAACAAGAGAAGTCGGTGCAGTATTTTGGCACATGTGCTTTGACGACCACTGAAAAAAGACTCGACGAGAGTTCAGGCTCAGGTACTGGAATAAAATCTTCCTGCTTAATTAATTCACCTTTTGCAAATTAGAAAGTGCATTTCTTGAAACAATTCACTTACATAAATATTTTTTTTCTATAGGAATCTGGTGACAATCATTGACCAATGAATGCACAGCACTTTAAGTCGGATATCAAGTCATTTCAACATACATATCAGTGTAAGAGTAACTGTAACAGATTAAAAACTGTAGTAAGAGAGCTGCCAGAGTTTCTTTAAGTTGTTGTATTGTTATCGTGGTGTCACCTCATATCTGTAAGCAACAGATCACAATGATTTTTAAATTTTGTTAAAATGTTCACTGCAAAATCGAAAAATCTTACCAAGTTTATTAGTCTTATTTTTAGTCAAAATGTCTCATCCCACTTGATTTAAGATAATTTACAATATGGAAAATATTCACTTGTTCTATTGGCAGATTTTTTCACTTATTTCAAGGTAAAAAGTACTTGAAATAAGTGAAAAAAATCTGCCAATAGAACAAGTGAATATTTGCTTGGTAAGAGATGCATCGTCTTAAAACCAGTCCCTCCATCTTGATGAAATGTTACTTGTAAGGTAAATTATCTTAAATCAAGTGGGATGAGACATTTTGACTAAAAATAAGACGAATAAACTTGGTAAGATTTTTTGTTTTTGCAGTGTTTTAACAAGACTGTGTTAGTGTTTCACCACAAGAGGGCAGCAGTGTTCAGTCTGCAGCAGCTGGTGGAAGTCTGTGCTCTCTGAGTGCTTTCCAGTAATATCTCTATTAGGAACCAATTTGTCTACATGTGTGACCCAGTGGATTTGCATATAAAGCAACATGAAATCCAGCATTTTTCTGACAATACCCCAGAGAGCTGCAACCCCCTCAGCCTTAAAAACACTGAAATCCTGTCACACTGTCTCCTGCATACACACACACTGATTTCTCCTCATACCTTCGCGTCCTCTTCAGCAGATGTGACACGGTGCTTTATGAAAACCTGGGCGCTGAACAGCACCTGCTCCTCCAGCCGCCCAATGTGACTGAAAGCCAATTATCCCGCCTGTCACAGAGGGGAATGGGAAATTTCCACCACGGTCTCATTTTCTGACACTCGGAGGAACGTGAAGGGACAAACAGGTCCAGTCTGTGTGGAGACCGTCTCCAGGTGGGGATCTGATAAACTGTCTGTGCACGATGACACGGTCTTCATAAAAAGATTGGAGCAAATCTGAATCTCTTTCAGCTGTAAGTCTGCTCAGTGTGACAGGCTGCGTTCAGTCAGAGCTGCACTTTACCTCGCACAACCGTCAATATACAAAGACAACAAATATTTAGTTTTACTCTATTTGTTTCAGCAAATTGAGAGAATTTGGTCTTGATGCAAACCTGCATCTGTGTGCAGAAATATTCTTTACAATTTGATTTTTAAACATAACCATTGTAACATCTATTGCTATAATATACAAAACCTGCAGAGATTTTGCAGACAGATTTCCTCAGATACTGACTGAAGTATAACTACTGTAAAACAAACTTTGAATAAAAGAAAAGTTGTAATTTTCTGGCAGCTTTGGCACAAAAACACAGTGAAATAATTTATTATGAAAAAATAATTAAAATCCAAAAAATAATTAAAATCCAATTAAAAATCAATTTAAAAAATAAACAGATTTAATATATATGTACACACAGCATTTTTCTATTAATATTCAAGATTTCTGTCAATTAACAAACAAATCTGTTTACAAAAAACTAAACAGTTTCACCCAAAAATAAAAAGTTAATACCTTTGTAAATGTATTATTTTGGATATTTTTAGTCTTATTTCACATGTAAACTAAGTCTTTTGTAAATATTTTTATGTATTCTAAAAAAATCTAATAAATCTCGAAATATGCAGCAAGTATCTGTACAATTTATTTTTTTAATGCAGTATATGTGTGTACTTCTGTTTGTTCAATAATCTAATCTATTACTTATCAGGGGAAAATTCCTTCACACCAACTTGACAGCTGTAGTTTCTGGCCTCGTTTGTTACATAAAATATGAAACATAAAACTACTTTGTAACATGTTCAATATTAAAGTTACAAAATCACAGATTTTGTGAGAAACAGCTGCAGCGTCTTCTGTGTAATTCATTCAGGTGTACAGCTGTGTGCAGATGTTTGTTCTTATAGTTTGACTCCAGGTGAACTGTAAAAGCTGAACTCTGATATTTAAATCCATCTGTACAATGTTTCCAAAGTTTCTCTCTCCAACCAGAGTTTGTTTGATGGTGACTGATGAGGTGACTTCCTGTTGGATCTGTCCACAGCACTTGTTTCCACACTGACTGGTGCAGATGTTGTCTTGTTGATGTTGCTCCTCCACTTCCTGTGTCAGCTTCCTGTAACTCCATCACAGTCATATAGGGATATATGGGAGGGTTTTTTTCTTTGCCTTTCTGTGCGTTCATGTTTTATCTGAAAGTTTCCTCGTCTGCATCTCGACTCGACTGCTTTGTAGACGTCACTGATGTTACTTCTCAGATCCCCAGGCAGTTTCTCAGCAGGTTGCTCGGTGTTACCCAAAGGTTGGAGGAGTCAGAATTTATCTGTCATCAGCTCACTATTCATATTGGCAGTTTGACAAAATACACAACTTCTTAAAGGCTGCGCACACCCACACCCGTGGTTTTCACTGGCTGATTAGGTTTTCTCTGCAGTTAAAGGCCAACACAGCAACACGGGAATTACACTGAATAACAACTGGATTTTTACATAACTGTTTCTAAACAAGTTCAAAAGTGCTTCACAAAAGTCTGAAAGTAAAATTAAATTAAAGGAACAAGTTCAGGTGAGTCAGAGAGGCAGACATCAGAGGACAAAGGGAGGCTGCAGTTATGGATGTTTTTAATCTTACAACAGAGAAATAACAGGGCAAAGTTTGACTCTTTCAGATCATAATGTTCCTAAAACCTGCTCTCATATGACCTCACAGAGAGACTGAGTGAAAACATGGAAACCTTGGAATAATAATAATACCAATAATCCTCTGAGCCTCAAACTCTGTTCACTGAATGTTTTCAACAAGAAATGAAGAGAGGAAATATGCAAACTGCAGATAAAAGCATCAGCATCACAGAAAGAAACTAATTATGTTTCTTCAGGTCTAATTCATTACATCAGTCATTCAGCTAATGATGGAGGAGACAGACAGACAGACAGGCAGACAGACAGACAGACAGACAGAGAGACAGACGAGACAGACAGACAGACAGACAGACAGACAGACAGACAGACAGACAGACAGACAGACAGACAGAGACAGACAGACAGACGACAGACAGACGGACAGACAGACAGACAGACAGACAGACAGACAGACAGACAGACACAGACAGACAGACAGACAGACAGACAGAGAGACAGACAGACGGACAGACAGAGAGACAGACAGACAGACAGACAGACAGAGAGACAGACAGACAGACAGACAGGCAGACAGACAGAGAGACAGACAGACAGACAGACAGACAGAGACAGACAGACAGACAGAGAGAGAGACAGACAGAGAGACAGAGACAGACAGAGAGACAGACAGACACAGACAGACAGGCAGAGAGACAGACAGACAGACAGACAGAGACAGACAGACAGACAGAGCAGAGAGACAGACAGACAGACAGACAGACAGAGAGACAGACAGAGACAGACAGAGAGACAGACAGACGGACAGACAGACAGAGAGACAGACAGACGGACAGACAGACAGAGAGACGGACAGAGAGACGGACAGACAGACAGAC
>OOFC01017712.1:8276-31853 GCA_900323345.1 Pseudochromis fuscus
TGTAAAACAGTAATGCCCTTAAGACAAGTAAAATGCACCTGGGAATGATAAAGTCCTTGGATGCTTGGATGTAAAAATTAAAATGAGCATCTAGGATTACAATACAATACAATACAGTACAGTACAGTACAGTACAGTACAGTACATACTTTCCTAAATACAATTTCCCTTTTAAAATATGTTCAGGCATAAAGTGCTCCAACATTTGAGGAACTCAATAGTCAGTAACTAACTATTCGACCAGATTTGGTTCCAGAGGAGTGTGAAGCTGTAAACAAAATAGATTCAATATTCATTTGCTGGATGTTTCACTTTTGTTTCAGGATGAAACATCCCTCAACAATTTCTGCTGATTTCTAAAGGATTTCCTTCAATTTACATCTAGTTTCAATGTTTAAAGTGCAGTCCAGGTTTTAAGAACCAAACACAATTCATGATAAGTATCCATCTAGTCAGTAATTCAACAAAGTATCCGACATTCAGCACTGAGAAGAATCTGTGGTTCTCAGACCGATATGATCTGGTAGCATCAAAATCCAAATATAGAGTAAACATTAGAAAAGTAGGAAAACAGATACAGTATTCAATGGAATGCATAAAAGTTTCAAATCAAATTGATCAATTACCCAAATCTCCTATTTATACCATGCCTGTAATGTAAGTCACTAAGGCAGTAAAATATTTTTCACCTGTCACACTAAAATCATTTAGTTATTCACCCCAGATTTTCAGTATATCAACAAAATCACATAAAATATAAATATATTACAGTTGCTAAAGTATTTCCCTGAATCCCAACAAAAAAAAAAGTTCTTCAGTCTGCTTTGAATACTGAAATCACTGACGTTAGCTGTCGATGTACTTCGTGTCGACTGTGTGACTGTTGCGGATGGAAAACGGCCTCCAGGCCAGGACCTGCAGGGCAGCGACGCACAGGGGCAGCAGACACACCAAGTAGAACATGACACTGTGGAGGTTCTCCAAGGCACTGAGAACAAGGAGGCACACAGCTCATACAGGTGTTTGTATGATCACTTTTATACATTTACTAAATCTGTGTTTCACACTGCTGCTGCAAAAGTTATAGCCTGTGTGTGCTCTGACCATAATGGCACCATTAAAAACACTTTAATGGTATTTTAAAATGAAAACAAAATTGTGAAACTGCGCATCGACGGTTAAAATGAGAATAGTGGGATAATAGCATTTTTATGTTTTATTTACGTGACTATAAGCAGAGAACTGTTCACTAATGCTAAATGTTAACACCCACTACTATCAATCCATTGATGCCCTTTCAACATCACAAGACTTTTGACTTTTAAGTCCAAAAGATGCAAAAAAAAAATCTTGATACCTTGGATTTGAATCCCTTCCTGCATCCTTCAGCTGTTCATATCCAAACTGGTTGAGAATATTAACCACTATCATAGGGGCCAGAGATTGACCTGGCTTGGTGAAAAGAGCATTTGTTCCAAACACCATGGAGGAGAGAGGGAAACTGTAGAAAAGGGAAAGAAAGAAAACTAAATATCATATTACCAGTCAAATAACATTGGTTTGATTACAAATATACATTTTTAGCTTGTATTCCTGTTGATTGCAGTAAAAGCACAAAAGATTAAACACTGCCCCAAATGAAGCACATGTATGTCTTTGGATCGACTGTATTAGTGAAAGTGATATTCATATTTTGAATCACACCAACAGCACCAGTCCAGAGGTGGCAATGTTAGTCTGTCTGTCAATCAATTCTCTGCAGATGTATGAATGAAAATATCAGCTTTATCATTGTGAACATATTACCATTTAGTTTAAAGCACAGCTGAATAAAGCCTCTAGCTGTAGATCTGTAGTGTTGCTTACCTGCGCTTGTACTTCTGCATGTCTGTGTCAATAATGTCAGCCAGCGGCAAACCAAAAAGACTGAAGGCTGCTTGAATTATAACCCTGAATAAAAGTGGGAGGTGTCGGTATTATTTATCTAAAATAGTGATTATTAAAAACATTGTTGGGTGCTAAAAACAATGAAATACAGGACAATGAGAAAAAAAACTAGAAGAAACTTCTCACATGTTCACGGTGAGGAAAAATGCCAAAATGTAGTAGTGCTGGGGACCAAGTGCTAGCATGAAAGCTGCCATTCCAGCCTCCAAGTAGAAGGTGAAGAGGATGATCTTGTAGTAGCCGAGACCATGCAGTAGATTCTGACAGCTCAACACTAACAGCTGTGATGGAGACAGTATGTAAGGAACAACATAGTTATACAAAGCAGGAAGTAAAGCATCAAGTGTTTTAAATATCACTTCTTTGTTATTGCTTTCAGGTGCTTGTACAGAACCTCTGACATCTGAGTTAGTCTGAGGACAGGTAGCTAAGAAACACTGTATAATCTATTGTGCAAGATAGAGAAGCCCTGTGGACAAACATTGGCAAACAAAGGTTGTGGTGTAATTGATCCTATGACCTGGATAGATTAAACAATGCTTAATGTAACAGGAGGACCAAAAAAATGTTTTAAAAAAACCTCTCCTAAACTGGTTTCCAGCAATAGTGCAACACTGATACATGTTCAATTTCCAGTAAACATCTTCAATTCATCCTTAAATGAAAAATGACTAAGCCAGTGGAAGACAATACCTGTGGGCAGATGAACCCTGCACCATACATCATGCTCTTGGCCAGTGAGGGAAGCACATCTGGAGGAATCAGGTGTTCAGCAAAAATCATGGTAAAATTATTAAAGAAAGCCAACATGAAAACCTGGAAGAAGTTCATGAGTACAAATAGCTGAAAGTCCCTGTTGGTCAGGATTTGCCACGTCTGTGTCCTTAACGAGGAGAAAGAAATTGCTGATTGCTGGGAAGTCTTGTCAACAGACTCTGTATGATCTGATTGTGAGCATTTATTATCAAAGCGAGTCTCACTGTGGATGCCTGTATAGAGCATGCAACCACAACTCAGAACAGCAATCAGCACAGTGAATGCCTGAAAAGCTGAAAAGTCCTCCATGTTTCTGGACAGCACACCACAGAAGAGGATGCTGGAGGATCCAATGAGAGATGCCACCTGGGAGACAGGAAGACATATGAGAATATAAACAGGTTTCATTCAGCAATCACAGGAAAGATGGACACCTTACCTGGTTGTACTTTATAAGTCTTAATCTGCTCTGATGGTGGCTTGAAATCTCTGCAAACAAGGCACACTGTGCCAGCAGCACAAAAGTCAGCATGCCATCAAAAGCACACAGTGCCACTGTCAAGTGGAAGCCACTCAACCAGTCCCCAGGGGGGTAGGACCGCCACGGGAACCAGGCTAGAAGAAACGCCAGCGAGTAGAGGGGAGCGCCGTACAGGATGGAGAGACGTCTCTGGGAGCAGCAGGGCACCTTTGAGTTATCTTGCAGGTAACCAAAGAGGGGGTCATTGACTGCATTCCACACCATGAACACCACCTGTGGACAGACAGTTTATGAGATCATTAATATAATATTAATAATAATAATAAAGCTTCAAGTAGTACTAAAAGTTAATAGACAGAAAGTTGACCAACAACTACTTTTGACAATTGGTTGAGTTGCAAAACATCTGTTTGTTCCATTTTAAGTATCAGATTGTTGGTTGGATTTAACAAGCAGCATAAAGATGTCTCTCAGACTCTCAGAAATTGTTATGGGAAAGGAACTGGAGCCGGGATCTGTAAACTTTACTTTTACTCTTGACATACTGGTGTTTATTAACAGACAATGCTGCACATTTGAACACAAGGAACAAGATGTCAGGATACTCACTTGTGATTGGTGGAACGCTCCCTCGGATATCTTGTACTTATTCAAAAAAAGTTTGACATAGTAGAAGGAGAAAATGTTGTTGATCATGCTGGACCCCAAAGTAGTCATGGCAAAAGCCAGTGCTGCTGGGTTGACCCCGAAGTTGATCAGGTGTCGGAGTACCCTCATTGTTCCGGGATCCGAGACAGGCTTCTCGGTCATGGCGGCTCAACCAGGTTACCTGTCGGTCTGGAGCCAGGAGATACTGTCACCTGGAATACCTACTTTACGTTGGTGTTAGCATGCTCAATATTTGCTGCTACTAGCACATTTAGTGACAGCAGTAAAGTGGTTGTTAATCCAGAAGAAAAAGCGCTTGATGCTGAAGCGTTTTTATTCCAGCTGTATCCAAACGACCGCATAAAAAAGCTACTTTCTGCACAAGGAAAAGGTGTCACAATGAAAACAAATCTCCTACAACTACACTAAAACACCAAATTTTGTAAATGCAGTGCGGGGCTGGGCTTCAAAATAACAAACAACGATTTGATTGGTCACGAGAGTTCTTCCCTTTCACTTACTGCTTTGTGATTCGTCGATGCAAACGCCCGTCATGGAAAGCAGGAAGTTACGACAACGAAGACCGTTTTTTAAAAAACTTCAACTATTAGTAGTTATTGTTGACTTTGTTGGACTGTTTATGTCTCAAGGACAAAAAATAAAAACATATTTAATGGTTATGAAAAAAAGTTATATATTTTTGCCCTTATAGAGCATATCTGCCTCCTACTGGATGCGGGGTGTACTAGAGATTTGCCACGTTGCTGTGGACAACAGACGTAAAGCCTCTCTCACGCCAGAGGATGTAGTTTACATATCTCCACACACGGCGGTGGACAGCAGATAACTCCAAGCTGCTCAACTAACACACGCCTGTGTGTCAGGCTTTCTGTCAGCCGGTGCTCATCCCAGCAGCTAAACATGTTGACTGACATGATTTTGGAGGAAGACTTTGAGAAGAATGGGGAGTCTTGGTACCACCCGCAGGACCTTGAACACGGTAAGAGCTGCTCAGCTTTGTGGTCGCACCCTAGACTCTGTCTGACTCTGTTTGTGTTTGTTTGTGTGTGTGTGGGTTAATATGTTCCTACTCCATGAACAGTTTCCATATGATCTTCAGTGATCACATCAGTTCTGGTGTGGGGGTTTTTAATTAGTCACAACTAATGCAGCTCTTCAGTTGATTATAAATAAAAATGTGAAAAAAGACACAAGAACAGAAAAAGTCCACTGCCCTGATGACAAACCCTATTCTACTCTATACTTATCACGCAGAATCACACAAGTCATGGGGTAAAAACTGGGAGATCCTGAGAGGATTGTGTGGGCAGGATTTCCTGAGGCTGTCACAGATTCTCTGTTTATTGTTTTCCATAAAACGTGCTGTTGATAAGTCTTGTTTGTGCTGCAAAGGAGGATTTGAAATAAAGAAATGCTGTAGATAAGTAGATTAAAAAAACAGCAAGTCACATAAATTATGGAACAAATAAGGTTACAAAGAAACAAATGCAGCTATGTGTGGCATATAAACATGAAAATACTTTGCTGAGAGGAATATACTCCCAAGGGGACATTTTCTACAAAATGTATATGTAATTTTAAATTGATTATGTTTCATTTTTGGTTTGAGAGGCAGATAAAATAAACTAACCAGACTTTTTTGATGTGGCAAAAAATCTATTGTGGGTATTTTTAAATACATTTCTGACAACTACAAATCAATAAAAAAAAAATAAATAAAGAGATTAATTGGTTCGAAAAAGAATTGTTAGTTGCAACCTTGATCACTTACTGTTATGATTAAATTGATGAATGTACAACTAAATGATCTTACTGAAGGAAAGGACTGAAGCCTCCACTGGGCGGAGAGGGTTTGATAAACAGAGTGATGGCAGCAGCCAGGAAGGACTTCCTGCAGCATTCCTCTGTGGTGCTGAGTTAAACTACAAGTCCTTAGCATTGAGACATTTAGATCTGATGTATTTCCTTTTTACTATTTTAGTAATGCTTAAGGTTGTTATTTTGTAGTGACATGAGTTACAAATAAAACAGTTTCTTTACATT
The DNA here is from genome assembly GCA_900323345.1 of Pseudochromis fuscus. Classification (NCBI taxonomy): domain Eukaryota; kingdom Metazoa; phylum Chordata; class Actinopteri; family Pseudochromidae; genus Pseudochromis; species Pseudochromis fuscus. Next base: position 14,173 of record OOFC01017712.1, read on the forward strand.
TTTATTCACTGTAAGTAGTCACACAAAAGACCAGCTTCCCTTCAGAAGGCTGGTCAACGCTGTTGCTGGACAGGATCCAGATGTGAAGAGAATTTAGTGGGAGAAAGAGTCACACGGCATGCCTCAGATTCCTCTGTGATTCACCAGTGCCAAATACTAATAGTGTGCGACCGTGAGTTGTGTGTCTGTGTGAGCGGCCCACACACACACAACTAGTTCCAGCACCTGCCTGTGTTTGGGCATTGGAACAGTTCTGTATCTTGTATTTACATGTTTTGCTTTGTGCAGATCTTCACTTGGCAGCAGAGCTGGGGAAAACTCTCCTCGACAGGAACCACGACTTGGAGCAGGCCCTGCAGCAGATGTACTCCACCAATCATGAACAGCTGCAGGAGATAGAGGTGATAAATGTTAGAAAGGAACTAATCAGAGTTCTTGAAGCTCCAGCTGCACTAAAGTCGTGTTTTGTGTTCGGGAGCATGCGTCTACACAGCACATACACACAGTCGATGTGTGTTGTTGTTGCGCAAATGAATGAATCTATGAATAAAGACAATTCAGTGAGAGAAGCTGAAAAGTGCTTTCACTCGAGGAGAAGTGACATTGTTAATAGGATGGAGTAAAAACGAATCCTGACCACTCTGACCTAATGAGCTTTTGGCACATTGCATCCTTTTGGCAGAATGTTAGTCCATCTAATTATGGGGAAATTATCACCAGTGGACATGGTTCAAAATTTGAATTAAGGTTTTTTTCTTGTCAGGCTGCTAATTACCAGCCAAAAACAGCAATCCACAAATTATTATTCAAATGTTCAAAATCAATACTAGATCAACAAACACTTATCTTATGTTGGCTGTTACATCAGACCTCTTTAATACAGCGGATGGTGGAGTTTGTCTATTCATAAATACAATTACGCCTAATATTTTAGAGCCAAAACATTTCGGCATATGCAGACAATGCTGATCTAATTGAGTTAGAGGACACTGCATTCAGCAGGTCAGGGAAGATAAGAGTCTTAATTTATTTACGGCAGTGAGAGGGGCCTCGGCATGAGGATTTATTGAGGTTGATATGGTAATCCCACTGTGTCCCTCTGACCATCATCATAATGCAGCTGGATTTATGCACCACAAAGTTGTGTGTACACCTGAGTGTGTTCTAGTTTGAAATAAATGGAGGTTTGTTCACGAAGCAGTATCGGACAACTGCAGATACATTCTTGTACACCATGCAAATACAAGTTATAAACTCATGTTATCGTTACTGCTACAATGTCAAGAGTCCCTGTTCAGGCTGTTCCCCGTGTCCAGTGAAGGCTGTTGGTGATAAGAATATATCAATCTATAAAACCAAATGTAGAACACAATCTGCTATTCTTTTCTTTTTGCCTGTGTCTGGTTGTAAAGCTTGGTGTTGCTGCTGTGCATTTTGATCCGTTAATGTGTAATAAATAAGCAGCAGGCTTGATGTTAAACTCTCCTTTCTATCTGTTTGCACCTAATTGTTTAGTCAATATTCACATCAATATGAGTGAAGAACCTCATCGTTCTTATTGCTCTCTCTTGTGCACCAGTACCTGACCAAGCAGGTGGACCTGCTGCGTCAGATGAACGACCAGCATGCCAAAGTGTATGAGCAGCTAGACCTGGCCGCCCGGGATCTGGAGCAGGGCAACAAAAGACTAGTGCAGGACAACCGCCTGGCTCAACAGAAGATCAGTAGGTCAGTCCACCAGTTATCTGTGAATTTGTTCAATTATTTGTCCATTTGTAAATCCCACAAGATTTAGGATTATATCAAATACAAAGTTCACTACAACATCGTATTGTTTTTTGTTCCCTTCAGTCTAACAGACACGATTGAGGGGCTTCAGACCCACATGGAGAACCTGGAGGCCCAGGTGGAGGAGCTAAAGACCGCCCAGGCAGAGCGAAACAAGAGAGAGCAGGCAGAGCAGCGACGCCACCTCGGAGCTCAGAGTGTGTCGTGTCTCAAAGAGCTGTATGACCTGCACCATCGCAGGTAATGCACAGAGTGTGTTTCATCACCCACACTCTGCTGAACAGTGCGACTAGCAGAACATTTTCTCTGCTTATCAGAGTTTGTCTGTGAGGGAGCTGAGAGCATCTACAGAGTGGGAGCTCCAGTCTGTTTTCTGATCTTTACTTACCCTCAATAAACTACTCACTTAGCCCTCTTATGCTGACTTGACATCTGCCGGTCACCCAGAGCCGTAATCCACTGGACAAGGAAGTTAATCCCCTCCCATTGTCAGCAGTGTGCTAATACAGACACACAACTGTTGCTGTAGCGTGCTGCATTTCATGTTGCTCATTTGCTCTATTGTGGGGAGAACTGTTCTCCTAAAATTATGCAAAGTGTCTCTATCCTACTCCTATGTGCTTCTTGAACTTAAATGTATGAGGAACATCTACATGCAGTGAATTTTAAGGCCACAGTTTCAGAGATTTTATTGATTAAAACCAATCAAAACTTAGTTTGGTGGATGTGTCAATTCTAATGTTATTACACTATCAATGTCTCGTGGTATGTGTGATAAAAAGATTACTGATTTTCTATTTTACAATGGTTTGTTTAATTAACATCCCTTCAGATATCCAGGACACGATAATGACCATGTGGATGGACTGTGGTCGCCACGAGGCTCCTTCTCTGACAGAGACAGACCCCAAGACCCAGAGGAGGAGAACGAAGCTCTCCAGCGCTCCATCCAGACCCTCCAGAGACAGATCGCTGCAGAGCGGAGTCGCAGGGAGGCTGCAGAGCAGGAGATCGAGTTGACCTCCAGTGAGAACAAAAGTCTGGAGCAGCGACTGGCCCTGCTGGTGGGCTGCCGGGCCAGGCAGTCGGAGCTGGAGGCTGAAGTGGAGCAGCTGCGACTTCTGTGGCGTGCTGACTGTGCCAACAGGTTAGCGCTGGCTTGTCTGATATACAGCACAAATACAGACCTGTCACAATTATCTGTCAAAAAAACATCCCCTCTCCGATCTCACCAGTGTCAGAAGACCTGAGCAGCTGCTGTTGCCGGACACAGTGTTCTTCAGCTCAGAGGACAGGCCCAGTCCAGGGACCAGTGAGTCAGAGGAGAAGATAGGAGATGTTGAGGAGCAGAACACACAGAGCCGACAGAGGTGTAACAGTGACAGCTTCTTGAGAGCAACAGATGAGTTTCGCCGCGGTCACGAGCAGCTGTGTATAAGGCGAGCGGAGGCTGTGAAACAGAGGGGCATCTCTTTGCTCAATGAGGTGGATGCACAGTATAGCGCACTGCAGGTGGTGTATTCATAACTATTTTTTCTGTCAAGTTTGCTTTGTTGTTCAAATACCAGTAACGTACAGCATCACAACGAGCACTTTTCACTGAATTCTGTGTGTTATCCAGGTGAAATATGAAGAGCTGCTGCGGCGATGTCAGCAGGTGACAGACGAGCTCAGCCATAAAGCTGTCCAGACATCCAGCAGTCCTTTTCCAAGCACCCGGACCCGCCACCGCCTGTCCAGCTCCGGTGCTTTGTCCGACCTGACGATGGTTCTGGAAGATGTCCAGCAGCCTGAGTACAAGACTCTATTCAAGGAGATCTTCACCTGCATCCAAAAGACCAAAGAGGACCTCGGCGAGAAGAGTCGTCCAGTCAGGGACAGTGATTCTCAGGTGTTTGCCTAATGATTGTTATTTATCATCCTGGGACTTGTTTGTATCTGTCTAAGTAGAAACATTAAATTTGCGTTGCTATAAATATATTTAGAGAGCGCATCCAGACCCTGTGTGTCTTAGACATTTGCTTCTCTTAGTCTGCACTGTTTATTTTATTCCGTCCTTATTGAAAATTAAGTATTAAAAAAGTTGTGATATGATGTAGCTTTGTGATATTTGATGACTTCCAGAAAACTAGATGATAATGAAGCTTTGTACTTGAAAATATTTAGATCAAGATTAATACATACTGTCGGTGAAATCGACCTCCAAATCCACAAGTATTTTGTCAACATACAACAGTCTTTATGTAACGTACACTCTGTGACCACTTGATTATTTGGTGTTTGAAAAGCACATGGATTATTGTTTGTACTTGGTGACGAAGCTGTTATATGTGAAATGTTGGAATGTTGTAATAGGATGAAAAACTGCAGCAATGTAATAACTAAAGACTCAGGATTTCATCATAATTAGCTTAGTGGCTAGTGTGAGTTGGTTTTCTGTAAGTTGACAGTAGTTGGCTCAGCAGTTGAGGGTTGTTGGCACATCACCAGAGAAATATGAGTGGACACTGGTTAATGAATAAGCCTGTTTTCTGTTTTCATGTCTGTCTGACGAGTGTCTGCACAACAGTGGGACACAAAGCAGCTCTGCACTTTTTTTTTTTTTTTTTTTTTACAACTGAATTATATTTTTTGTTTTATTTATTTATTAACACAAGTTTAGAGAAGATTAAATGTTTATTTATTTTCTTTTTTTGCTAGATTTACAGGGCAGATGACTGGAAGTGTAACCAAATGTACACTGGGCTGCTTTCTCTAAGGTTGGAAATATTTTCTGACACAAGTGATTGAAAAAAAAATCTTACTAAAGCACAAATGAAATGTTTCCTTAGATATAAACAGCTACTTTTTCCTTCCATTGTTGTAATGTTTCTTCTGAATTTTTTTGCAGTGTTTTGGTAATACTGAGCACATAAATGTCAAATTACTCCTCAAAACAGTTGTGAACATGTTATGGGACCTCATTTGTATTTGACTGAATTTAAAACAATGTCATGTGAGCACTTTCAGTTTCAATGTCACGTGGTGCTCATGAGACAAAAGATGCTGATGAACTAAAATAAAGTTTAGAGGGGGTATTTTGCAACATGCAACTTACACTGCTGCTGAAGGCCTCCATTCATGTCCTCCATGAACATGTTATACTGGCAACTAACAAGTAAAAGCATTGATTCAGGAGCCTTTCTGTTTTCTCTGTGTCCTAATACTGAAACACAAAACCTTGCATGCGTGTGAAAGTTGAAGATGTTTTGAGAGGTTGGTGTGTTCTTTTCCAAGTTCATACTTGTAGAAGATTATCAGATTAAAAAAAAAATGTCTCAGCCTTATCGTCCCTACCATCTGTATGTATGCAGTGTTATGTGAAAAATGAAATCAAAACCCGAGGTGTCCTCATTCTTGAAGACCTCCATCTTCCAGTGTACCCTAGCCCAGCAAATGATTAATGGGCCTTTGTCCCTTTTCATAATTAGGTTTTACATAACTGAGATTTCCCCACTGTACTCTCAGCTAGCCCCAAATCCATTAAACCTCCAAACAAGAGGATTGTGTACAGTGCTCACCCAAAGGCACAGATCTCAGCAACACTGTCAGCACGCACACACAGACATCAGATAAGTAATCAGGGCTGTGTCAAGAGTTAGACCAGTGATAGAGTAAAAATGATTTAGTGCAGAAACAAAAACAGATTTGATACAAGATTATTTAAACTTTTCAGTAATAACCATTCACTGTGTTTACATCATATGGTTAATTCTCTATGCAGCACAGCAGAAATCCACCTTTACTTCACTGGGTTCAAATACCAGGACTTTAAACCAAGAGTGTGGTGACTTGGCATTATGACAAATTATAATCTTGCAAAATTAGACTTAAATTAGCAAAGAGTTGTTTGAGTTGAATTTGCAGCATTCATTTCTAAAGATCTAATTACTAATAATTATAAAAATGATGCTCCAACAACAACAACAACAGCTTGGGGGTAGATCAAAATATATCTGTCAGCACTTGTGCTTTATATACAATAAAAAAAATAATAGTAACATAGTGAGTCCAGTTCAGTCCAACTCATGGTAAATCCTCCACACATTCCTGTGTCTCTGACAGCTCCTGGAGCAGAGCCAGCTCCAACCAACAGTGACCGTCTGTGGACATACAATCCAGTACTGACAGAAAGTGACTTTAAAATAGACTGAACTAAAAACCTGTTCTTGAAATCCAACATGAGATGAGCACCCCTGTGAGTCACACTATTTTACTTTATAATATTACGTGACAGTTTGTGGTACTTGTGTTTTATTTGAATATTTCCATATAATTTACAGTACTAAAGAGAAGGAGTTTTATATCTGTAACCATCTGTCAGCTGCATGTAGTAGTTAAATCACCCAAGAGCGTATACAGGCGGAGACCAAAGACACAACTGCACAGACATATGGACTGTTACATGGAAATAATCATAATGTAAATGACAGAGCCAACAAGCATGACCCAGAAATCATGCACACCTGGATGGGCATAGTATTTATATGTAAATATTCACACTTGAAGGCGTGGTAGCGTGGCCGAGTGGTCTAAGGCGCTGGATTTAGGCTCCAGTCATTTCGATGGCGTGGGTTCGAATCCCACCGCTGCCAGATTTCTTTCATTTTCCGAATCCGTCCTGATCTTTAACACATATTTCTACTGGGTCTGCATATAAAGCTTGATGGGTGACATTACCCATGTGTATTATGTGTGTATTCATCGTTTTGATGTCACGGATTACGCTGCAAAAAATCTTTGGAAGTGCAAGTGCGTCCTCTTGTGGCAGCTTCAAATAAAACCTAGATTAAAAAAAAAACTCAACAAAAAAACCTCACGCAAAAAATAAACAAATACAATAACATAAGAGAGGTAATGTGTTTGCCATTGATAAAAAATGGTCACTGCATTCATTGATAATAATGCTTTTATTTCTAAAAGTGTACAAAATTACTACTTTAATCATAATTAATTCATAATTCTAAGGATGAAGTCACAACAAATATTTATCATACAAACTGGAAATATGCTTTGAATACAGTAAATTACCATTTAATTATTTGTAATACAAAGTTAGTTATACTTCAGACATTACATAACCTGACATTCTCAAGGTTTATTTATAGGAAATTTTTTTTATTGATTTGCTGAATTTCCTTAACATGCCATCACTTGTACAGTCACTTTGTAAGAAATTAACACAAGCTTGAAACACTTTGGTCCACATCTAAGAAAAACCTTTAATTTTCTAACAAAGAGATGACGTGTTTGAATTGAAATCTGAAAGCCTGTGACAGCTGACAGTGCAGTCCTGTTCATCCAGTACAGTGAAAACTATTTATTTCTGCGACAGGATGCAGGAAATCATCAGTAGCACCAGGCTGAGGAGCATCAGCAGCAGTAGGAGGAGGTGTCGGGGCAGCTGGGAGGTCCAGGAGAGGCTGAACAGAGGTGATCTGGAGCGAGGCTGCCGGGACTTCAGGTATTGATCCACGGAGTCTGCCAGGCTGAAGGGCTTCGGACAGTATCCCAGCTCTCGACGGGCCTTGTCGATTTTGAATGTGTGGCTCACTGCTATGCTCCTGACCTGCAGTGGGAGATGAGGTGTTTATAAGTCGTCAAGAAGACAAATCATTTCCAAAAGCTCCTTCAGCAGCTGCAGAGACGACTGAGGTATAAAGGTCATTGTGTCAGGCTAATGGTTCAGATTAACCTCGGTTTGGCAAACGTGGTTTTACATTCTGATAACCTGCGACTGATGGAGGCCTCCGGTTACTGCATCTTCTTACCGGCCGGGGTTAGGGTGTCTGCATGAAGTACACACACTGATAGCAGAGCTCATGCAGACACAGACAAGTTTTTTAAAGCTCCTCTTCAGCTTTCCATCTTTCTACTTGACCCTTCTTCTTCTTCTCTGATGACATAACCTGCTTCAATCAGCACACACCTTTTACAGGAGATCTTCAGACCTCTCCTGTATGACTCACGCCAAGTTGATCGACCAGTATATTAGACCCACAACAAACTGCTGCGTCCTGCTCAGCCTGTTGGGCCTGACTATCATCCCAACTCTGTACGTCTCCCTCTGGTAGCTGTGGTTTTGTGATGCCTTCAGGTTTCTCCTACTTCTCCAACTCTCATTAAAAAGCCATTCACTGCCACAGGCATCTGAACAGAGGTGACATTCAAAACAGGGTGTAGTTTGTAATGCTGCTGACGTGTCACTGATGCAGGGCAGTGTTTTTATATCCAGTTGCCAACAGAAGAAAATACTAGAAATAAGATAAAAGTATTAACTCATTAATGTAAAAATACTATATTTCCTCCAATAAAGATAGTCAATTAAAAGTCAAGTGTCTCATAATGTCACAGCAGTGTGAACAAATAAATCAGACCCCAGACACAAGCTGTAAAACAGGGGTGAATAAATTAAATATGTAGAAAATGTTTTACAATAAAAGCTTCATTAGGAAATGAAGGGTTTCTGTTTAGAGTGTATTAACCACATAATGAAGCAGCGGTTTTATCTGTTTCATGTCCGCTCCCGAAATTAGGCTTAGGCTTACTTTAATTTATGCATCTTGTGTACCCGCTTATCCAATTGGGTCGCAGGAGTCTGCTGCAGCCTATCCTAGCTGGCAATGAGTGAGAGGCGGGGTACACCCTGGACAGGTCACCAGTCTATCGCAGGGCTAATACACAGAGACAGACAACCATCCACACTCATACCTATGGTCAATTTAGACCAGGGCTCTCCAATCCTGGTGCTCAAGAGCTCCTATCCTGCATGTTTTAGATCAGGGGTGTCCAATCCTGGTCCTCGAGGGCCGCTATCCTGCATGTTTTAGATGTTTCCCTCTTCCAACACACGTGATTCAAATGATCAGCTCATCATCAAGCTGCAGAAGCCTGATGACGATCCTGATCATTTGAATCAGGTGTTGGAAGAGGGAAACATCTAAAACATGGAGGATAGAGGCTCTCATACATGCACAGGCAGAACATGCAAACTCCAGATAGAAAAGACTGAGGTGAGAACTGAACCCAGAACCTCCTGATGGTGAGGTGACAGTGCTAACCACTGCACCACCAACTTTAACTTCAATAGACCTGTTAACTTCTGTGTTAAACGACCCGCTACCACTATTTGAGGAAATACAGGACTTCATTACAAGCAAAGGTTCAGCAATAAAAATCATACTTGAGTAGAAGTACTTAATATGATAAAAAAAACAACAACAAAAAGAATAGCAGGTGTTGTTTAGTTTCAAATTCTGATGCATCCAAGTAAACAATATTTCATAGTTAAACAAGGTGAAGCTTATTTTAATGTATGTGTGGAAATTAAGCAAGGTATTATTATTTATATTTCTCAATACAATAAAAGAAAAAGTTGCAAAGTTGTAAAATCTGGTTGTGTGCTGGTTCACTGAGTGCTGCACTCAGCCTGTGGCTCGTTCATTCTTCATGAACAACTAAACCTCCATGTGTTTACAGGCCTGAAATTTATGTACGAGAGGAAAATCTCCTCCGCGCGTCACGCCATGTCTCAACCTGAGAGTTGCCAGGATCATTTGAGCCCAGAGGAGAGGTTGCCAAACTCTGCTCACCATGGCAACAGCCACTGTACTGAAGTCACTTCCTGTAAACCTCATCTTCAACTTCCTGTTCTGACCCGCAGCCGTTTATGTTTTATTCACGGGACAATCATCGATCCCCCGGCCAGCAGCTGTCTGACAGCATGACCTCCAGGTGCAGGCCCACAGCGCCCAGCTTTGGTTTCTGCCTCATCACACATTCATGAGGACGTTACAGACCGCGACGGAGAATCCTTAAGACACATCATCAAGGCCTCCCCAGGCAGGAGTCCTGCAAACTGCTCTCCTTCTGTAATTTTACCATTTTCAATTCAAGCAAATGCCGTGTGATGATGCCACAGACATGAAGAGAGACATAACAGCTGTCAACTTTTTTTAATTCACTCACTTTGTGGTTTTCCATAATTCATGTACAACAGATAGCATCAGACAAGGAGGCGGAGGGAGGGGGAGCAGGGGGCCTGATAGGAAAATACCCGCCCTAATGAAGTCTGTCTTCACTGTTGTGGGAGAGACTTAAACAAGAATCTCCTCATCAGAGAGCAGGTAACATAATCCCCAAGACACATACTTTCAATTAGTCAGTACGTGAGCAAATGTTCATGCGCAGCGAGCTTTCAGCAGAATGAAATCACATGATGATTTATAAAACCTTTCACACTGAGCTCTGTGAGGCCTGAAAGCTTAAAGGAGCCAAACCTAACCTTCAGTTTTTTTGCTTTTTGACTTTTCGTTAAGTTCAGTTGAAATCTGAGAGAAAACTCTTAAAAAGACATAGAAACATATTTACCTCACTCCTGGTGAAAAGAAGAGGTACGTTTATCACTGGTCTTAGAAGCACATGTAAATACTCCACCAGGATGGCTTGAAACAGAAGAAAGACAGAGTTATTAGCAGCTTAAGACTTTTAAAAACAAATGTGGCATGAGAAATATGTAAGAGAGAAAAAGAGAGATGAGCTACCTGCTGAATAAACGAGGGAAACTGGCAGATTTATCCTCGGCCTGCTGTATCCCATCCTTTCAAACTACAATGAGAAAAAGATTTCAACACAGATGTATGTAAATCCACTTCAGAATAAACTCTGTTCATTCAAACTATAAATAAAGCTGCACTAATTCAGTGTTTCTGTTGTCAACAAATTAACCTTGAGCCTTGTTAGAGCCTGATATCTAACAATGACCCGAAATGTGATTAAAAAAAGTAATAAAATCCGAAATGTAATAACTGGTCGATAATGTAACAAAAGTGCAGAGCCCGAAATGTAATAAAAAAATAATAATAAAACCCAAAATGTAACAGCTGGTCAATAATGTAACAGGATGTTGAGCCCAAACAGTAACAACTTTGCCCAAAATGTAGCAACTTCTTACATTTTGGGTTTTATTACTTTTTTATAATAACAATTCAGGACGTTGTTACATTTTAGGTCGTTGTTACATATCGGGCTCTAAGTCTAATCCTTCCTATGAAAATTCTTTATATTAAAAAGCAACAAATTCATCATTTTGTTTCCTACAACTGCTGTGTTTGGTAACAAATGTAACTACAGCAGAAGTAAATGGTGAAGATGCTGGGAACTAGTATCAGTTGTGGACTAATGTACATTTGGTATGTGTAAGCTTTTACAGCAGAAGTATAATGAATAGTGTGCAACATTAAATACACAACGTGTGACTTTAGCTTCGCTGGCAACACTTATTAGTTTTGGTGTTTTCATTGAATTTGTTGCCAGAAAGAAACATAAAAAATCCACATCTTTCATCATCAACTCACCAAAGGTGTCATCCACTCAAAGAGGTTGACTGAAACTCCATCATTAATGAAATAGGCCTGACCACTCTGCACACACACGCAGAAAGGAAACATTTGATATAATTGTAATTTAAACTATGGGCCACAGTAGCTGCCAGGTTGATTAAAAATGACTATTAGACAAGGATTTAGTTCAATAGAACAAATGTTTTACACTTGAGAGTATCCTCATCACACGAATCAGTGGACGCTGACTGTTTGTCCTCATGTTGGACAGTGGGACTCACAGAGACACAGCTGCTCTTCGGTGTGAGAGCCTTAGCTGCCAGCGTGTGGGCCACCACCAGGTTATCCACATGCACCCAGTTCATCCTGGCCCGGGGGTCGCCAAACCTGAAACTGAACAAGCGACGCTCCACATTCACCTGAACAGAGACACAGAGATGAAGGACAACAAGTGGACAGTTGGTGATTTATTTTGTGATGTTCAAAATGTTCTCATGAAGCAATCCCATCAGGAACCTGTGATTTTTATATCATGTGCACATTTATAGATTTGGTTCCAATCTTCAAAACAATTATCGGCTTTAGGGGAATATGGTTAAAAAAGTTTGTGTGGACTAATTGTGTAATAGTATTAATTTTAGGACAAAACATAGTAGATTAATCCTATGTTTGGATTTCTTTGTACTCATAAATTCAAGAGCAGCAGGTAAAGTTGAATGCAACCTCAGGAATATTAAACGTCAGCCTTCTTGGCCTCTCGGACCGACAGTAAACCCAGAATATAACCGAACACATCCAGCCCTTCACCAGAAGAAAAGGCGGCTGTAACTGGACACCAGGAGAGCTCCATCAATAATGTAAACTCTTCAGACAGGAACACATTCTGCCAGGGAGGCTTCAGACGCCGTGAGATATACAGTTTTTCTTTTTTTTTTCTTTTTCCAAAGCCAAACTCAAAAGGAATAAATCATCATCATCATGTGTTTTATGAATCCCTCACCAACACTCTGTGAAGGTGTCTCCTCTCCCCTGGTCCGTAGATGCCACACGGCCGCAGGACACAGGTTCGCAGCAGGCCTCCACCTTTGTAAAAGATCATCAAACCTTCACTGAGAAAATGTGCTTGAGGATTTTTTTGGGTAAAGTACAATTTCCTCACTGATGCTGCTCCTTTTTTTTTCTAGCAGTGGTGCAGTAGTGGGAGAAGAAGCAGATCCTTTACTCAGATGAAAGTACCAATAAAGTAAAAAAGTATAATCAGAGGCATCGCGTGGTAGTAAAGAAGAAAAAAGTTCAGCTTCTTAATCTTAATCTAAGAATTAATGTGGGTCATAAACTAAATGTGTGTAAATGATTAAATGTCTTTAATCTAGGACAGTGGAAAATAAAAAGCTTTCTCCTGTAGCAGGTACATGAACTTTAACCTGCGGTATATAATGAGACAGCTCCGTGCTTTAAGCTTAATTGAATGTATAAGGTGATGGTCACTGATGCAGTGTACGGTTACATGAAAGGAGGGAGCAAGAGGCTTCACACCTGTTAACATAAAGCTTGCAGTGGAACATAAAACCCATTATAATGTATTAGAAGATGGACAGTGTGTATTTATGTACTTACTCTATGTGTGTGTGTGTTTGACATCAATGGCATCACTCTATTGGACTAAATTTAAAGCAGTGTCACTGTTGCATTGTATATTGCGTACTGAGTTGCCACGGCAACCACCGCCACACATTTTTACACAGAAAACTAGGTTGCAATCTGCCATGAACGCATCCTTCTTAATGCATTTCTGTGATTATTACACACACTGATGGTTTCACACCTTTCAGGGAGCATCCGTTGGCTGAGAGGACCATCTGCTCTGCAATCGCTTTAGTTCTGGAGTAATGGTCAATGTGCTGGAACAGAGAGAAACACACTGCCTCACATCTATCTCCCTCTCAACTACTTGGTGGTGAATTAGATAATGAAGCTATTCCATAGGTTGGCAAGAATCCAATTTAATTCACAACCACTCACCACATCAGGCGGCACAAATGGCACCGAATCCTCATCACCATCCTCTATTGGTTTTCCCGCAAACACCACGTTGATGGTGCTGGTGTACACCAGTCTGGGGATGTTCCTCTCCTTACACACTGAAGGAGAGCAGATCACACAGCAGAGCACATTGAAGTTAGACAAGATTTAAAAACTACTACTTCACTGAGATCTTACAGTGTACACAAAATGCTTGGTGCTGGGGATGATTTGTGTATTCTTACCATTTATTACATTATTGGTACCTCCGACATTGATCGTCTCCACCTGCTCTTTCCTCAGCTGAAAGTCGGAGGCAACGAGGAAAAAAATGTCACTTTTTAGCTCAAACCATTTCTCTGTTATGGATATCAGCTCTTACTGTCAACTCTGAGCACTAATGAGTTTACATACATCACCCCTCGGGCCTCATGATGACAACAGATCGAAAAAATCCTGTCACGTTGGATGACAGCCATGTCTCTTACCTCTCTCTCACATGCACATGCACATGCACATGCACACTCACACACAAAAATAGCACATAACCAAAGTCTAACTGTAATGAGGTGTGTTTGCATTGTTTGTGTCACTGGAGGAGCAGAGGGAGGTTCCCTTCACTGTCGAAGATCAGCCTAAAGGGAAAACTCTTTCATACATCACTGGATGTGTATATGTGACTGGGAAAAAAAATCTGATTAGGAGTTAGAAAAAGGTGAAGTCTGTTTCAGCCCAAGGAGCTGCTACTGGCATGATACAACTGACTGTCTGACTGGCATGTTACAGTTCAGGTTGCATTGTGGGAAATGTAGCTACCATGTTTTGCCAAAGAGCAAGGATGTGTATAATCCTGGATCCATGCAGAGTCCGCATTACTGCAGACGCTGCACCGATCCGCCCAAGGTACCCCAAGGTACTTAAACTCCTCCACTTGGGGCAGGATCTCCTCTCTGATCTGGAGGCGGCTCTCCACCCTTTTCCAGCTGAGCACCATGACCTCAGGTTTGGAGGTGCTGATTCTCATTCAGCTACGAACCAATGGACGGCCCTGGCGGATTCTGACTTACTGCCGGCAATGCGGACCAAGCTCTGGCACAGGTCGTATAGGGAACAGACGGTCCGTATCAGAGGGTCCGATACCCCATATTCCAGGACCCAGCTCAGGACTCCCTGAAGGACATGGTTGAATGCCTCCTCCAAGTCCACAAAGCACATCTGGACTGATTGGGCAAAATCCCATGCACCCTCAAGTACCCTGCTGAGGGTATAGAGCTGGTCCATAGTTCCACGACCAGAACAAAAACCGCCCTGGTTCTCCTGAATTGGACTATCCAGCAGACCCTCCTCTCCAGTACCCCTGAATAGACCTTACCAAGGAGGCTGAGGCTGAGGATGTGTATAATATGTGTAAATGTATCCACAATGCAGTGCCTTTAAAAACAACAAAGTCCATTGTGTGTTATAGGAGTGCAATGGTGAATTGGAGCAGTACTGAATTTAAGAAGAACCAAAACTGGTTATTTTGGTTAGTATCATTATAATTATTTGTTTAATGTTGTTCTACTAAATAACCTTTCCGCATATATCTTCTTATAAGATCTTCTGGTACTAATGTTGCACAGTATTTTTTACAATGAACATTAACCTGGGAAAATCTGCTGCAGAAAATGACCCTATTTGTCATTTACACAAAGAGTTTAAGCTTACAATTTATTGCGAATGTGCTAAATGTCCTTGAAAGTAATCAACAATGAAGAGACAGATATCTGTGTTATATTTCTGTGGTATATTGAAAGGTTTCTGCCTGATATGCAGTGGTTGGGGATAAAACAACAGGTCGTTCAGGCTGGAGGACGTGTTGGCTGCAAGGATAATTTCTTTGAAGGCTTGTCACTCTGGTATGTAGTGATAGTTTCTGACTGTTCATTACTTCGAGTACATCAGGCATGTAGCTGGACTGGATGGTAGTAGCTCAGTGGTAGAGCAGCCATCCACAAACTGAAGGGTTGATGGTTCATTTCCTGCTCCTCCCAGTTGCTGTCGGTGTGTCCTTGGGCAAGAAACTTTACCCAACTTTTCGTATGAATGGTTTGGTGGTGGTCGGAGGGGCCGTAGGCGCAGACTGGCAGCCACGCCTCCGTCAGTCTGCCTCTGGGCAGCTGTGGCTATCATAGCTTACTACCACTGGTATGAATGAATAATGGTCTCTGTAAAGCACTTTGAGTGTCTAGAAAAGCGCTGTATAAATCCAACCATTATTATTATTATTATCTGTAAAATCAACAGGAAATAAGGATGTTTCTCCACAAAAGGTTGAATTTGTGAAATATAACTGACGTCTCCCAGATTTATTCAGTGATAAGATGCTGAAGAAGTGATGATCGGCAGTCACCTGTTCTGGTCCGGACATGCCGTAAGATGCTGTGTGGAATATACAGTCCACCCCTTCAGACACTTTATAAAGGGAAGAGTAATCCCGGATGTCACTCTGTAAGAAAGAAAGAAGAACCACCTCCAGTTAATAAATATCAACTCTGAGGACATGACAGCTCAATGAATTTATCAATGAGAGTAATTCAAGTTATTCTTCATTTTTTTTCAATACCTATTTCACAAAAGGACAGTTATAATTAAAGTAAGTGTGCCAAGAGACCTGCAAGTGAAACCTGAATCATGCCTCCACCCTCTCTGACCCAGTGAGCAGCTGCTGCTCTGAGACAGATCACTCACCTGTGTCTGTTTCCAGCCAGCACGCACACCAACCAGAGACACACACTGACGCAAAGGAAATACTAGAGTTGATTTTCAGGTCTGCACAGAGTCGTGTGAATTATGAGAGGAACATCAACTATTTATTTCCTGTAATATATCACCCCGAACCAAAGCTAAAAGTAACACAGTTTTTTTTTTAGCAGGAGAGCTGATATTAAAAATTGAAAGTGTACGTTTTATCACACTGAATGTGTCAGTGTCAGTCAGCAGTTTGGGGATTGTGTATTTGCACAGGAAAAAAACCCCATTCATTTTGATGTAAGTGTAACTGGACAGTTAATTAATACAAAATAAAAAACCTATGTACGGAGCCCTCCTGGTGTCAGGTGAAGAAACATATTAATCCCTTCCTTAAATTTAATGATAAACTATTCCCTCAATTCAGTAATCAGTGATTTCAGTTTAGTCATCCTGCCCCTCACTTTAATAATCTGTGCCCTCGGTTGAGCTAATGATGTCCTTTTGAGTGAAATTTCACAATAAATCCAATGGAAGTGTAATGCTGCCAGACCAGAAACAAAACACAATCACGTTATTTATGAAATTATAAATCCCTATCACACAATATAATGTGTTATGATGAAGTGAGGAAGTGATGTGGAGAGGCCCATTGAACTGAGAAAATGTCTAATTTACAAGATTTTAATAATTCCACTTTATGTTTGGGTTGAGATGTGGTGAGATTTGGAAGTTGTTGAATTGGATCTATGAACGCTTGGATCACGCTCCATAAGCATCAGACGTCAGACACTCCGGAGGTTGCGCCATGGCGACATGTTACCATGGATACAGGCAAAAAAGATCTCAGCAGAAATGGAGTTATTGGTGATTTTTAAGACTCACGGTTTTGGTTTCATGCCTGTTATTTCTCCACGGGGGTCTGGAGACTTTAACAAACCACTCACTGCAGCACAGGGTCACAGCATACATCACCTGCATGCAGCGTGGGGCCTCAGACCAAATCCACATTATCCATTTAAAGTCATAAGTTTAACAATGTCCTCAGTTTCCTCAGTTTAACAATCTGTTGCCTCAGTTTAGCTAAAGATGTCATTTTGAATGGTTTGTTAAAGAAGCCTAATTTCTACTTAATTATGTTTTTTTTCATCTATTGCTACATACACGTCTATATGTCTATGGTCCCACCCCAAAAACTTTAACCTGCGTCCCCGCTCCCCTTGTGTATTTAGCCAGTGTGTCTTTGTTGGTTCGTTTTTGTTGTGTATTGTTTGTGAAATACTTTGCTTTAGTTTTCACTTTGGCCTTTTATGTTTGTCAATCAGTCATTTATTGCACCTGTTTCATCCACAAATTGGGTCACAGTGACCTGCTGGAACCTATCCCAGCAGGGATTTGTGTCGAGCATTTGGGTCCTATTTCTCACCACACATAACAAATATTCTTGTGTACTGCCTGTTATTAAATTGTCTCATAATATTCACAGCAGCGAGAGCAGAAACTGCACAAGGACACAGTGCGATCATCCTCCCTCTCCACTGTCCTGTACCTGATAGAAGGTCACTCCATCAGGAACATCACAGGGAAGCTTGTTCATGTCCAGAAGGATCACTGACAGTCCCTCACTGGCCAGTTCTCTCCCCAGCCTGAAGCCAAAGTATCCCCCTCCTCCAGTCACCAACACCTTCCCTGTGGAGACGGCCCGTGGCGGTTGCGCCTCCTCCCCGAGTCTAGAGTCCACACACTCCGGGTTGCTACAGG
>OOFC01017714.1:11045-39554 GCA_900323345.1 Pseudochromis fuscus
CCCTCTCTCCTCCTCCTCTGCTCCTCCTCTGCTGCTCCACTCTGCTGCTCCACTCTGCTGCTCCTCTGCTGCTCCACTCTGCTGCTCCTCTGCTGCTCCACTCTGCTGCTCCTCTGCTGCTCCACTCTGCTGCTCCACTGTGCTGCTCCTCTGCTGCTCCACTCTGCTCCTCCTCTGCTGCTCCACTCTGCTGCTCCACTCTTCTGCTCCACTCTGCTGCTCCACTCTGCTGCTCCACTCTGCTGCTCCACTCTGCTGCTCCTCTGCTGCTCCACTCTGCTGCTCCCTCTGCTGCTCCACTCTGCTGCTCCACTCTGCTCCACTCTGCTGCTCCTCTGCTGCTCCACTCTGCTGCTCCTCTGCTCCTCCTCTGCTGCTCCACTCTGCTGCTCCACTCTTCTGCTCCACTCTGCTGCTCCTCTGCTGCTCCACTCTGCTGCTCCACTGTGCTGCTCCTCTGCTGCTCCACTGTGCTGCTCCTCTGCTGCTCCACTCTGCTCCTCCACTGCTGCTCCACTCTGCTTCTCCTCTGCTCCTCCACTCTGCTGCTCCTCCACTCTGCTGCTCCTCCACTCTGCTGCTCCTCTGCTCCTCTGCTGCTCCTCTGCTCCTCCTCTGCTCCTCCACTCTGCTTCTCCTTCTTATTCTTCTCCTCCCCCTCCTTCTTTTCCTTCTTCTTCGTCTTCTTCTCCTTCTTGTTCTCCTCTTCCTCCTCCTTCTCCATGTTCTTCTTCTTCTCCTTCTTCTTTTTCTCCTTCTTCTTGTTTTTTTTCTCCTTCTTTTCCTCTTCTTCCTCCTTCTCCTCCTCCTCCTCCTCAGGAACCACAGATTAATTACATTTCAAATAATTGTGGCCACTTTTTTCCAGAGCCTGCCAAAGAATGTGATGAAACCATGAGGAATGCTGTGTAATACAATGCAGTTCAGTATTTAAAGAGGGAGGAGGATGAACCCAGCAGAGATGAGCAGCAGGGTCGACACAGACAGTGTTGAGATAAAGGCTGTGGTGGAGGGTTATCGTTGTTGTTCCTGGCTAATAAGAGCATCCAGGGAAAGAGGGCCTTTGGTGATTAGCCAGTAAAGTGCAGTGTGCACTGAGCCCAGTCTTGTCCTGCCAGTGCACAGACATGCCCAGCTTTTAATATCCTGCTTCAGAGGAATTTTCAAATTAGAAGAACAAGGAAAGCTGTTGAATTCATATGAGACTCGGCTTAAAGAGCTTTTCACCAACACTGTGTTAGACAGACAATGCAGCTTCACCCAGTGTACACATGTTTGCAGCAAAGTCATTGCATCATCATTTACGTGGTGTTTGTGACATTTATTCGGATAATGAGGAGAGTTTCTACTGTAACATTT
Source organism: Pseudochromis fuscus (assembly GCA_900323345.1). Taxonomy (NCBI): domain Eukaryota; kingdom Metazoa; phylum Chordata; class Actinopteri; family Pseudochromidae; genus Pseudochromis; species Pseudochromis fuscus. Next base: position 12,405 of record OOFC01017714.1, read on the forward strand.
TGGGCTAAGATGCTTTTTTTAATTTATTGAAGACACACAAAGAAGAAAAAGCTCTAATTTAGATGAGGAAGTGTTTGGGTGGGTTTACAAACCAGTTTCTTGTTGTATTTTAAATTGGGGCGGAGACGATCTGTTTTAGTGCAGAGACCAGGGTCTGCACTACAAAGCAGGGTCAACATATCCAGACTATCTTTTAGTTATCTGGCTTAACTGAACCTAACAAATGCAGATCCAGGTTATCAACTCAGTAAGTCCACTCAGGGTTCTCCAGTCCACCTCTGAGTACTTTCACCAAAGAAGAGCTTCGGTCTTATAACTACAATCTTAAATCCTGCCTCCTTCAACCACCGCCTCGCTCTCTGCCACAGACTGTGACGCTACGTTAAGACCTCACGCTGCGCAAATTTCTCTCGCTATGCAATTATATAAGTGAACGGAAAGACTCGAGTAGACATGAACCTGCATCATCTTGAGCCCAGGCAACACGAATAGACACCAGATTTGCATCCTGCAGATTGTAAAACTTTTAACTTGAGCGACAAATTTGTTTCATGTGGTATCGCAAAAACCAATCAGCGATGTCACTGAATAGTAATGGAGGGCAAGCTTATTGCTTCATGACTCAACTGTACCAGGATAAAACTAGAAGGAGAGAAGCTTTTCTCCATTTCTTTGACTTCAGCAACATGTGCGATCTCCTTCATCATCAAGTGCCAGTTGCCATGGTTACTGGGAGGAGTACTCCTATTGACTGTTAATCGCATGTGGTGAAATCGCTTCGCGTTTGGCGTGAACACTGCAGTCGTACTCGCAAGGTAAACATTTTGAACGAAATGTAATGGACAAAGCTAACGTGATGTCACCCTTTGGTTTGTGGATTCGTATCTGAACGTGGACGTGTTGGTTTTTTTGGAGCCAGAAGTGACCATATTTGGATATAAAGGAAGTAGTGAGGAGGTGGGTCTTACCCCTGAACCTGAGGACACTGTCCAGTGTGTGTGAGACTGGAGGTCAGGTCTGTTCTCATTGGAGACATCAGAAAGACTTGTGGATCAGATGTATTGACTGAGTGTTGTAGGATTGAAAATGACCGTTTTGAACTGAAGTCAATGCAAGTTTTTTTTTTTTGGAGCACCTAGAGGCTGTTGGTGGTATTGCATTTTTTTTTTTTTGCATATTCACCTTTTCTTTACTTTTGATTCCCAGTTGCTTCATCTGTTTTTATATTCAGTCTCTGCTCTCTGCACACTGAGCTCCAAGGGAGGGATCCTCTCAGAGCCGTGATCCAAGTTTGTTTCCAAGATGTGTGATTGTTTTTGTCTCCCTCTTCTGGTGGTGAGAGTAATTACACAAACACTGTCAGTGTTTTTGCTTGTAGGTGGTGGGTGAGCTCTCCTCCTTTTCACTCAGTGTAATCAGGCAGTGTGATGCTGAACTGAACAAGATGACGTTGTTAGGATAATGTCCTGTATTTCAGAGAGCTTCAGTATTTCTCAGATGATAGTTGAGTTCAGGTGATTGAGTGGAGGTGACGTCAGAATTAGAGGCACATTCCTGAGTATGAGCTGTACAACAAGTACTCACAGGAGTGTGTAGTTTGTTTTGCTGCAGCTTATTATATTATTGAATAAGCGTGATGCAGTCAGACAGTGTAGATGACAGCAGGGCTGGTGTCCCTCCTCCATGAGCTCACTGTCTGATTAACCCTTTACTGGGAAACAGTCATTTGATTTAAAGCCAATAGTGTTAAAATATACTCAGAAGTGTCAAAATCCAAAATGTCTTTGAAAACAGACACTGCTCATGTAGTACAGGTTGATGTTGTTTTTTTTTTTTTATTTATTATGTTCTGAGAGGATTTAGTTTGATAAAATGATATACTTTTTCAGGATATTTTTGTTTATTCTTGCTGAAAAATAGTTGCACACATTTTCACAACTTTGATACTTAGTCATGCTGGAGAACAAGGGTCTAAAACAGATCTCCCACAGATATATTCCTGAAGGTTTGATTAATATTTAACTTTTTTCACTTACTTAAAAAATACAGATGCATAAAAACACATACAGTTTTGTCATTTTAGCACTGATACATTGGAAGAAGTTCTCCAAGTATTTACAGATGCTTACTCATTGAAGGGTTAACAGACATGTCTGTGGCCTGACTCACCCTGTTGACCCTGCAGCGTTGCCCCGTGTTGTGCACTCAGCAGTCCCATACATTTGACTTTGCTGTTTTGTCCCGTCTCTGACTCTGTGTAGGTGACATGTTCTTATCAACCTGATCTGCATCTCACACATGTCACTCTCTGACTGTTACATAGTGATATCGGTATTTGAAGTACTGCAGATTCCTCTTCTTTCATTTTTACATTAGTTTGTTTTTCTGCATTCCTTTAAATAGTGGCTGGGGACTTTCTTTCTCTAGTTTTTTTTTTAGTCTGCTCCACTCCCTGACTATTTCAACTCATTAAAGTTACTGTCATTGAAAACCAAAAAGCCCACTACAAATGTTTCAGTAGACAGAACCTCTTTGTTTATTAACCAGACTTTTATTGTGAAATGTCTGCAGGCACACTGTTTCATTTATTCACCCCTGTGTTTTCCACGGCCTGTATTTAGGGTCCAGACTTTATTTGTTCCTGTCAACCATGACCTCAGACATTATTAGAGACCCAGCTACGGTTTTTTAATTTGAGGAAAGTTGGTTTGTGAAATTGAAGTGGTAGAAATGTGCAGTGTGTTTAAGTGACATGTACATTCAATGACAGGAAACAGATTGTTATCCACACCTTCCCCCCCAGCCTGTATTTGTTTGTATTGACTGTACCTCCTGCCATTATTGGAGGCTGGGGTTAGTTGCGTTGTGCGACTAACAGTGAACTCTCAGTAATGTAGGAGACATCATGTATCCAGTAGTCACAATTGTTAAAGGACAAATGTTTGCAGATTCACAGAGTGTAGATTTTTCATAAGACATAGATTAAAGTTTTGAATCAGAAAACACTGGAAAGCAACTCATTCTTCTGAGCTGGGTATTTTTATATATATACTGTGTTTTCCAACATGCCTGGAGGACATCTTTGATACTGGCATTTAAAATGTCTTTCATTGAGAATGTGTCAGTTGAAGTTGTACTGGATGATATTTACATGTTGGTGTCTGATCAGTTCAGCCTCACAGCACCTCAGAGGTCAGAGGTCAGTTTAAAGACGGATGCTGGTGGGTGGGGGTCACAGGGGTAGAGGTCAGCCACAGAGGGAATGTTGTGGAGTCTGCTGATAGCAACCTTTCATAATCTACAACAGAAGACGCTGCAGACTGGTACTTCTTGACTTTCACCGATATCAGTATCGACCTGCATGTTACTGACACGTGTCAGTGTGAAACATTTAAAGCAGAAAAAGATGTTTGGTCTGATTTACAGTTGCACTGACAATGAGCTAACAACTACTGAACAATTAGCTGTGAAAGTACAGTACATTTACACAAGTACTGTAATTTAAATGTTCTCGTGCCTTACTAGACTCCTCATGGTGTTTTCTACTATTTTCCACTTCCACTACATGTCAGAGTGAAATATTGGGGTAAATTATATTAATTTATTGTAACAGCCGTAGTTACTAGTTACTGTTCAGATCAGTATTGTAGCCTGTTGGCAGTGAGGTGTGAGAAACAATCTCCTGTCTTCTTCTTTGACTCCCTTTTTCTTGTGTTGTGTCTAAAGCCTGGTTTTTGCAGTGTAACCCTGATGTGGTGTAGACCGGGAGCAGTCCGGTCCAGGCATTGTGTGCTACTGCGTAACTCTAAGATCCTGACATGGTTAAACTCACATGTGGATTTTCCTCATGTAAAATATTCCTGACTGTTCTTCACTCATAGTTTGTGTTTCAAATCGTCCTCTCACAAAGAATGTGGACTTTGCTGCAGTTTCAGGCTTCACATGGAGCTGGACTGACCTCACACATGATGACTGTGTCTCCTCACTCACTCGCAGTCTGTGAACTCTCTGATATGAAGGAGTGGAAGATGTGGTCTGGCTCAGATCTGCTGAATAAGTTCATCTGCTGATCACGGGTTGTGTCACGACCCCACGCTGCTCGGAGCCCCGCCCCCCTCTGGCCTTTCTGATGTGTTGAGAGGCAGCTTTGTTGTTCACCACGTTCTGACCACTGCTGCACCACCTCCCCCTCCACCACCACTTCTGTCTCTCCAACACTCTGCACACATCTTAGATTGTGTGTTTACTGGCTGTATAATCATTTTGGTTGGCTGTGGTTGGTTGGTTTGAAGACCCTGTTTCTGGTCTGGTTTCCATTCTCCATGTCTTTTCATTTTGGTATCTGGAGTCCTTTGATTAAAATCTCTGCTGATCAGCTAATCAGCATCATCCTTCTGATTTTGGTGTTTTCCATATAGTTATGTCCCTTCATATTAAACAGAGCGTGGCTTCAGTATCTGTGAGTACTGAGGGCCCAGCTGGAAGTCATGTTGACTCCCAGAGCCAACACCATGTGGGCACATGTAAACTCAGTAATCAAGTGTGGTGGTAAATAGGATTTAGAATAAATAGGCTTAGTGAATTGAGTGCAACATAAACTGTTGCTGCTGCCAACCAATAAAGGTCCAAGGCAGTAATCCTGTGCTTACGGGACATATTGTGCCTCCTTCCTGTCTTGCAGGTGGAACAGTCCAAGGTTCTGGTAAAGGAAGGAGGCGTCCATCTTCTCCTCACCATCGTGGACACGCCCGGCTTTGGCGATGCCGTCGACAACAGTAACTGGTGAGCTCGGCCGTCTGTCTCCTGTTAACACGAGTCACTGAGGCACTTTGCTTGACATTGATGTGAGTGGTGTGTGTGCTCCTCAGCTGGCAGCCCGTCATCGATCACATCGACAGCAAGTTCGAGGATTTCCTCAACGCAGAGTCGCGGGTCAACAGGCGGCTGATGCCGGACAGCAGAGTGCAGTGCTGCCTGTACTTCATCGCTCCGTCTGGACACGGGTACGTATGCAGATGTTAAAGGTTTATTTCATATCAGAAAATCTCAGGCATTCACCTTCATCACAATAAAGCATAACCATCTTCAAAAGGAGGAATATTGGGGGCAGGTTTAGTTTGATTGACAGGTCTGGTCGCCAATGAGACTGGACCTGAACTCTAGCCTTGCACACATTTGAAAGTGTCCTCAGGTTCAAGGGTCAGACCCACCTCCTCACTCCTCCCTTCATATCCAAATATGGTCACTTCTAGCTCCAAAAATCCAACATGGCCACATTCACATACCAAACTCCTGCAGCAACAGGAACACAAAGTCAGAGAAGGAAGAACATTTTACATTCAGTCCATTTATACTGAACTCTTACAAACAAGTTCACTGTCCAGCTTACAAGGCAGGACAGGCTGGTAGGTGAAGCTGTGTAAGAACAAGCACCATGATCAGCTCAGAGCGTGGAGATGTCACAGCTCCTCCTGAGCAGCTGGAAACACAACTGTAGCTAGCTAACAGTGGTGTCTCTTTACCACACCATCCCAGAAACAACTGAAGAAAGAAAATGTGAAGAGAAAATTAACCACAAACAGTTGTACATATACACATCCAGGAAAACCTGGATTTTTTTTTTTTGGTATATTTTCCAGTCATGGGAAACTCCTGGAAATACAGAGAAACAAGACAATGTCCTGGAACCTTGTTCTTGTAAATCATGAGAGCCCTGACAGACACATTAGATACAAGGGTTTGTGGTGATACCAGAAACTAGGTCCTAAGTATCTTTGTGACAGCAAACACCACACTAGTTGCTGTGTGTGCATTATGCAAATGTGTGAGTTAGTCACATAGATAAGTCATGAAATTCATGGTTGGACTGAGTTGTTCACATTGACATGAAATGGATGAAGCAACTAGGGCTCAAAAATTAAGCCGCTGTTGAAGTGCAAAAAAGTGCAGTACCACCGACAGCCACTAGATGCTGGCTCCTAAAAACTGCCTCTGAATCCAGTTCAGAAATGATCATTTTCAGTCCTGAAATACATAAAGTCAGTACATTTTTTCCACAAGTCATTCTGATGTCATTATCTGGTGGTTCATCTGAAAATCATTTCATCATTAAGGAGATATTAGGAAGAGGAGGATTTAGGGGCGGGGTTAGTTTGATTGACAAGCCTGGTCTGGTGAACTCCAGTCTCATACACATGGGGCAGTGTCCTCTGGTTCAAGGGTCAGACCTGCCTCCTCACTCCTCCCTTCATATCCAGATTTGGTCACTACTGGCTGCAAACTACCAACATGGCCACATTCATATGTCAGTCTCTGGGCTTCATAGTGGAAGTCCTCAAACCAACAGGTGACATCACACTTGCTTCGTCCGTTCCTATAAACAGTCTGTGGTTGATCAGCAGCAGTATTTCCTGTGAGAGAACATAACCCACTTTGGTTTTTGTATTTTTGCAGACCTGCACAATGAAGCTCTGTAACTCACTGAAGGAACGAAAAAAACACAAGTTTGCAGGTGGAAGAAACTCGAGCACTGAACTCATTAGGTTCTTAAATCTGAGTTCACAATCAAACATGGCAGGAGCTGCTGAAATCAGACAGCCTGTTCAGGTTTCTGGATGTTGCAGTGGATGAGAATAAGGAGCAGTCTCAGCAGTGGGTCATTCAGATGTGGTCAGTGTAGTCATAAAAACCACTCTGGTTAGTTGGCAGCAGATGGTCACCAGTAGGTGTGGTGGTCAGCAACGTCACCTCACAGCATGAAGGTTCTGGGGTCTCTCTGAGTGGAGTTTACACGTCCTCCCTGTTCAGTGTGGGTTTACTCCAGCTTCTTCCTGCAGTCCACAGACATGCTGGTTAGCCTGACTGATTATTTTACATTGACCATAGGTGTGGATGTGAGTGTGGATGGTTGTGTGTTTGCCCTGCGATGGACTGGTGATTTATCCAGGATGTACCCTGCCTCTCACCCATGCCAGCTGGGATAGGCTCCAGCCCCCTGCGACCCGATTGGATAAGCAAGGACAGATGGTGGATGGATAGTCACCAACAGAAGGAACAATTGTGCTTCTGATTGCTGTGTCCAGTATGATGCATGTTCAGAGAGGGTGCAGTAGTGTTTGAGAAGCTGTCCAAACTGCTGCTGCAGGTTCCAGCTGCTGCGTCTCAGTGCTGCTCCCCTGCTGCAGTTACAGCAGTCTGTCCTCAGCCTGCTCTGCCTGTGGCCTCCCACCAGGCTGCCAGGCACAAATACCACTGGTGTAATCTGCCCTGAGCTCACTGACCTGGAGACCTCATTCCTCCCCTCTGTGTCTTGGCTGTGGCTGCTGCCAAACACACTCACACCAGGCCACAGTGCCACACTGCTGCACAGCTGCCTGCAACAAAAGGTGGTTTCTCAGTCCACAGCTTGTTGAGCCTGTTGGCCCACAGTGACCCAGTGTGGGATACTGACTGCAGCCTTGTTGGCTGTGCTGGCTAATGAAAAGTACCATATGGAGACATTCATTTACTGGTGGGGTCCAGACTTTACTTTTCTGCTGGTGATGAAGCTCACTTTCTGGAATTAGTGTTACGTTATGTGTTTATCCATTGACAGAAAATCACCCCAGATGATGTCATAGTGATGTCACCAGATTATCTTTGCTCTGGTTGGCGACAAAATTGTTTAACAGGATCAGAGTTTGAAAAGTTGTGGGAGCCCAACTCAGGACAGTGATGTGTTGAATTGTGTGAAATGTAGAATCCAGCATGTATTGAGCTTCAGCCGTACAAACTTAGTTCATGGATGGAGACACTCATCGGCTTGTGGTGAAGTGTTTTGAAGCTTAGAGTTTGGTCGTCACATCTTGTGTTTTTTTTTGTGTGTGTGACCATATTTGGATGGGGGGAGGAGCTAAGAAGTAGCAAGAAGGTTGGTCTCACTGCACCTCCTGTGACAGCACTTAGCTGTCACTCAAAGCTGCCACAGCCCTAATTATGCATAACTTTAGGCCTTAGTACATTTTAATTATTATTATTCATTTGTTTTATTAAACTTGATGATTAATGCTAATTATTCAGGTTACATGAATTTAAATAACTTCTCTGAAGCTGCAGCTGAAGAACGTTTGTCCACGAGGACAGCACTCAGAGTCCTCAGGGACAAAACACCCTCAGTGATCATTTGATGCTTTCCTTTAAAAAATAGTTAAACTTTCAGTACTGCTCAGAGCTCATCAGTGTCACTGCGGCCTCCTCTGGACCAAACATTTCCAGGAAAGCTGTTATTACTTGTCACCGCTGTGTCCAATACACCAGGGTGTACTTCACAGCACGACCACAGCGCGCCACACGGTTAGTGGCTGTAAAAACACAACCTCAGTCCATCATGGACAACTGGACAACTGGAAAACACAAAGAAGACACTAACTGACAGTTACATATTTCAAATACATACGTTTGTGTGCATTAGGTCTTGATCCCACGAGGGATAACTGAGACAGGACCTCACCTTCCTGAGATCCACACAGTCCAGTCATTTGTCCACAGCGTCTTTCTCCAACATGAACACAGTAGTGACTGATCGTACAGCCACAGTGTATGAATGGACCTGACATGAGCAGAGAGCAGCTCAGGGGATGGATTCAGTTTCTAGTTTCTACCCATCAGTGTTAGTATATGAGGGATGTACTGTGCAGGTAGAGTGCTCTCACAACAATTTAGTTAAAAGGTTATTTCAAAGTGCAGTAAGGAGGAAACCTTGTGTTGAATTCTCCTCAGTGTGTAAACTTGTGGGATTCAGATGTCCTCATAACCCAACCTGGTTCATCCAGATGTGCAGTTTGAGGTCAATCAGCTGTTCACTGTGACCTGTGAATCTTACCACCTCACTAACCTTTCAACCATCTGTCTCTTTGCTGCGTCTCTCCAGGCTGAAGCCTCTCGACATCGAATTCATGAAGCGGTTACACGAGAAAGTCAACATCATCCCCCTCATCGCCAAAGCTGATACAATGACTCCAGAGGAGTGCCAACAGTTCAAGAGAACGGTCTGTGTCTGTGTCTATGTTTCTGTGTGTGTGTGTCTGTGTCTGTGTCTGTCTGCCGCAGTGGAGGTGTGTGTGTGTGTGTTTCACTGACATCTTCAGTGTTCAGAGTCCGTTAGCACAGTTCATTGATTCAGTGGTTTCTTCATGGTGCACTTTAATGTTCACGGTGCCCATCTCTCTCTTTGTTTAAAATATATTTTTGGAAGTTTTCAATGTGAACAATGTAGAAATGTAAACAGGTAGCTCTAAGCCACGCCCACTTTAATCAGTAAGTCATGACACAGTCCCAGAATGTGACCTTATAGCAGAAGATGCTGACAAATAGAAAGAGTAAAATCCTAGAAGAATCTTGATCAAACAGTGTTTGAGAAAACATAGAAGATCAAAGATAATTCTGCTTTGAGGTTGATGTGTGTTTCTGTGAGTACTGCGTGCTGCCCTGTGTTGTTGTGATGTTTGTCCATTCACAAAGTGGTAATTCAGGCAGCAGTGTCAGTTAAGTATCAGGTGTGTGTGTGTGGTGTAGACAGGAAGCTTCCCCCTCCTGTGTACACTGACGACCCTCCACTGTGACTCTGGATGTTTGTTGCGCACAGAGCTTCACTCCCTCTGCCTCTCTCTGCTCTGCTGTGTGTAGATCATGAAAGAAATCCAGGAGCACAAGATCAAAATCTACGAGTTCCCGGAGACGGACGACGAGGAGGAGGCCAAGATGGTCAGGAAAATCAAGGTGAGTTGATCCACAGCAGCCCTTCATGCAGCTGCTTCAGTTACAGCACAGCTCGTGTACACGTTACTGCACAGCCACAGCCTGCAGTGTATTTTTAGCCATTGTGCGTGAGCCATGTAACAGTTGTGTCCCCTCCCTCCTCTCCACACAGGATCGTTTACCCTTGGCTGTGGTCGGTAGTAACACCATTATTGAGGTCAATGGAAAGCGGGTTCGTGGGAGGCAGTACCCCTGGGGTGTGGCTGAAGGTGAGAGGTCAAAGGTCAACTGATCCCATGCACGTAAATTGATCATTTAAAAGGACACGTGCACATAGCTTTCGTATTTCTAAAGATTTTATTGGATTATTGAGCAGCATCATGTGCAGATGTAAGGCCATAGTACACACACACACACACTGCAGTATCACATAATAACATGTTTAAGCAGTGCTTGGTGACAGTTACATATTCACCAGTCATAGTACACCAAGAAGGTCAACAGGTCACCAGTTGGCACTAAACGTCTTACTGGTTACATTTAAAAAAACAGTTTCACTACAGTGTGTCGTCGAGAGCTTTCCTGGAGCTTCTGTCACACATCTGGTCAATAATACCCATATTACTGATACTGCTTATCAGCTGATACTTATCAATAGTCTTTGGTACCAGCAGCTGTTAGTTTATTGTAAACATCTCTGTAAACAAGTTAAATAGTTTTCTGAATGTGATGCAGGAGTCACTGTTGGTGATAATGATGAGCCTAAAACTCCACCTGACATAAAAAATGTCTTTTGATCCTTTCAGATCACATCTCTGCTCCTCTCACTTAACCATCTTTGTCAAAACACATGACCCATATTCACTTTGTTTTTGTATCAAAGTTCAATCATATTTGCTTCTTGGTCATTCATCTTGTCCAGAGCAGTTTCAACCAATAGTATCCCTCCATCCACCTGTCAATCAACCTGCTGTTAGCGGCTCACTTCAGATCACCACCAGGATACACTGACAGAGCAGTAGCAGCTGTAGTATGGTGCTTTTCCACTGCAGAGAACCAGTGCAGCTCAACCTGACTCCTCTTGGTACCGTTTCCATGACAGAGGATGGTCCCTCCTCCGTGTAGCTGGTCGTCAGGTGAAGGAGGAGGAAGCTGATCTTCAGTAATTTTCAGAATAATGGTCTCACAGAAACAGTTTGAAGATGTTTTCAGGAGAAAAATTAGTCGTTTCAACTTGAAATATGTTTTTAATTCATGTTCTGTTTTTTAAATCTAATTTCAACACTGCACTAAAGCCTGTTATTGTTCATTGGACAGATCTATTTAGTGTTTTTTAGTAACTGTAACCATGCAACCATGCACCCAAATGTTTGAGTGCTGCATAGTAGTGGTGCAGTAATGATTCTGACCAATCACATTTTAGTACCAGCTAGGACACAGCCAGGTCCCTTTTTGTAACCACAGGAGAGCAGGTACTAGAAAACTGGAAGCAGGCACCAGTGATGTGCAGTGAGGTTTGTTACTGGTGAGGCACTGAGTCTGTCAGAGTCAGGATTACAAATATATGAAGCTTCTTCCACTGTTTCTTCTTCTACTGTGTTTAGTTTTGTTACTTTACTTACTTTTAGTTTTTCTGCAGCAGTTCTAAGCTGTTCTTGTTCAGTTCTTTCAGTATTTTCTGGAGGAAATGTGTTTTCCGGTTCCTCCACATATTGGAGGCCTCTGCTGGTTCGTCTGCCTCCTCATCTGTTGATCAGATCTGTACCTCTGTGTGAAAACACCCCACACACTGATAATGTGACGGAGAAGCAGCGAGCTGTGAGAAACGACACATTTTCCCCTCAGCACAGGATATGAGAGCTGTGCTTGACGTGACTCAGGAAGTAGCAGTCACATTGTGGTGAGACGCAGCCTGAGCTGAGGACTGACTGAGGTGTTCAGTGTCACATGAATCCTCAGCAGCAAGGGGAACATCCCGGGCCAGGACGGTTCTGCTGTGGTCCCACTTAAAAAGACAGCAGCTGCTGAAGCACCAGCATAGTGGGATGGCTCGTAGGAGTGCTGCTATGAAACTGGTTTGCCGCCAGGGTTTGCCGTCCCCGGGGAGTGAGTTTTGGAATACCAAAAATGTTTTTGGCTCCATGTCAGCATGAATATGGAGAGAGGGAGAGGGCAAGGTCCCTGAGAAGCTATGCAAGTCAGAGTACCACAGAGAAACCTCAGATGACTGTGGTGAGCTGCACTGGAGGAGACACAAAGCAGCAGTGATGACACCTGCTGGCAGCTCCTGGTACTGCAGCCCGCCCCACTGAAGGCTATATTTAGATAGTTACATGGAACTGAAGATCAAAATATTTTTTATTTTTATACTTTAAACTTTTTTTACACTGTCCAATTACGTTTTAGGTGAAAATGTCCAACATGGTGTCTTTAAATGTCTTCTTCTTCCTAACAGTGCTGAATGTGGCAAAATTCAAAAATGCCCTCAAGTCCCAGTCCCTCTGGTTTGAACTGTCCACTGTAAAGTCGGTCCCTCTGGTTTGAACTGTCCACTGTGAAGTCGGTCCCTCTGGTTTGAACTGTCCACTGTGAAGTCGGTCCCTCTGGTTTGAACTGTCCACTGTGAAGTCGGTCCCTCTGGTTTGAACTGTCCACTGTGAAGTCGGTCCCTCTGGTTTGAACTGTCCACTGTGAAGTCGGTCCCTCTGGTTTGAACTGTCCACTGTGAAGTCGGTCCCTCTGGTTTGAACTGTCCACTGTAAAGTCGGTCCCTCTGGTTTGAACTGTCCACTGTGAAGTCGGTCCCTCTAGTTTGAACTGTCCACTGTGAAGTCGGTCCCTCTAGTCTGGAAGAGAAAACGACTAATTAGCCAAACTGTCCATTGTAAACTTAACCTGCTGTACTTACTGTGGATGTAGGTGTGCACAGTTTTTATGAATGAAGTGAGAGATCATTTACACAGACACTGTAAGTAACCTGGAGATGATCTGTCTGCTCCCTCCGATCCTCACACTGCTTGTGTTTGTCGTCCCATCACATCCCAACATCCCAACACATCAGGACAACACTGTTACTACAACCAATAAAACCCATGAGCAGACCTGGACAATGAAGTTATGTTACATTATAATGGAATTATCTCCATTGTTTGTAATAGGATTTGCTCTAATGTCTGTTTGCCTTCTCTGCAATCCTAATCCCTTAATCCTTAATCATATTATGTCCATGTAACAATGTTGATGTCAGATGGGCTCAGTCACTACCTCTCATGTTGTAATGGGTTCATTTAAACAGATTGTAAACTGAAACACCAAGTTATATAAAATCTGGTGTTAGAATAATAATGGATCCACTACTTTGAAGTGTTTAACATCTTTATAAATTACATGTAGCTATTTGAACCCATTCTGGAGCTTTGAGTTTATCATTGACTCTGAACCAGCTTTAGCTCAATGTTTGTTTGATTGTTAGCTAATTATCTATCCATTTGTATCCAGCCATTTATTCCTATTATATTACTCATTATTTAGTGAGGAGTTTCCATTGTCAACTGTTCATATTTGTCTGTGGCTATTTCAAGTTATTATTCATACATTTAGCTGATAATTTAAACTGTTAGCCATACTTTTAGTTACTAACTTTTAGCTAGCTATTCAAACCATTTATTCACCTTACCACTACTATTCTTATCATCCATGCATTACTCCTGGTACTTGGTATTTTTAATGATTTTTGCTGCTCACTCCTGTTCAGGTCCACACACAGTTAAATGGAGGTAATCTCTCCCTGTATCCCCTGGTTACTGCAGATGTACCCCCTCCCCTGGGGTGCAGACTCCTGTCTGCGAGTCTCTGATCTGAGCTCTGTTGTCTTTGTCTCCTCTTACAGTGGAGAACGGGGAGCACTGTGATTTTACAATCCTCCGAAACATGCTCATCAGGTGAGGAACAACACACACCATCTTCATATCACACCAGGACACAATGTCTACAGTCTTAGTGCAGAAGTTTCTCATTGGCCGGTAACATTCAGATGATGTGCATTATATCACTAAGTGTATCACAGCAGGTCAAGGTCACTGTGTTAATCTCCCTTTGGAGGAATTTGTGTTGGATAGAAGGGAAACCTGCTGCACAGGCCGTATAAAAACATGTTTAAATAAATAAATGAATAGATACAAAACAAAGTAACAAATGTGCAAAGTGAAAAAAGGTTAACAGAGTCGATTAATAAAAATACATTACTTAGCAGATACATGCTACTCATACATACATATGTAGCACTGCATGAAACCAGTCTCACCCCAGATCCTCTTTCTGCTCTGCTGTTATACACTGAGTGATGTACTGGAATAAACTAGATGAGTTAATCATCTCTTCTTTTCTACAAGAAGCAGTTATGGAGATTTGTACGAGGTATTCTAAAGTGTGATCGTAATGTTATTTTGTTAACAGTGCAGTGATCTTTCACAGTGATCATGATGAATACCAGACAGTACTGATGGTTATTTGTTCTCTACCACTCCTGTTCATGACGTGTTCAGGACCCACATGCAGGACCTGAAGGACGTGACAAACAACGTTCACTATGAAAACTACCGCAGCAGGAAACTGGCTGCAGTCACCTACAACGGCGTAGACAACAACAAGACCAAGGGACAGCTAACCAAGTGAGTGGAGCGGTGCAGCATGCACGTGTCTACACAGCATGAAGTGATGGGGAGATGGTGCTGACCGGATGTGGCTGCTGGTGCAGCTCACCTCACTGTGCAACCCGGAGGCAGCAACCCTGCAGGTCACAGGTCACAGATTAATGCTGGCAAGCTGTCACTAAGCAGCCCAGACCTTTAAAGCCACTCCTGACCCAAACACGCCCACACTAACACCCCCACACCCCCAGCATACTAACTGGCCACCAGTATCAGTTGTGTCTAATCTGGCAGCACTAACCGAGACACCATCTGACTCCTAATCCACCACCAGCACACTCACACAAGCTAATGCATGGTTTATGGCAGCATGCTAAGTGTCTATGCGTTTGTTTGTTTTTAGACCTGACACGGCTGATGGCATGTAAGTGTTACTTCACTTCTTCATAACCTCTTCAAAAAAAAAGCATTTCCATGCTCCTCTCCTCCTCCAACCGGTTTCATTCTCCCTGCCTCAGGATTTTCTTTTTAACTTTTCCACCTGCGACGCTTTCATTTCTTTATTTGTTTGGAAAAATGTCTTCACCACTTTCCCCTGAGGCTATTTTTGACTATTTCCACCTGAAATGACCCGCCCAAAGTAAATCAGTGAATGCTCAACAACTGTAGGACCTAGATCCACAGTCTTGGTGTCTTGAATCTAGATCAAGTCAAAGTTGTGTTGTGCTTTTCATCAGGTTAGAGTGATGTAAGATAAGCTACAGCAGGAATTCAACAGTTTATCTCCACCTAGAAGCCTTTAGCATTTAAAAACCAAATATCAGCAGGTCAGGATGAACTGGATCTGTTCTACAACATCAGACCTGCACTTCCTCCAGATCTCCAGAACAGTTGCTGTTGGCTATATTGCAGTGCCAGTCAACTTTTTTTTTATTATTAACCTTTATTTACCCAGGAAAGTCCCATTGAGATTAAGAACCTCTTTTTCAAGGGAGTCCTGGCCAAGAGGCAGCAAAGTTACAGCAGTCACAATAAAAGAACTTGATAGGCCTTTAGTGTTGTGTTGTCGTCTGGTGGACTGTCTGAAAATATTTAGGACTGAAAACAAAGTTCACAGCAGATTTGAACATGGAAAATGATGAAATTGGATTAATATTTTTTACATTTTTCAGCAAAGTCACTGCTAACCAGTCTTCAATTAATGCAGGGATGTGGATTAAAAGAGACCTAGCAGTGGATGGTCATTCTCTGAGACCCGCCCACTCTGCTACACTAAAATATAAATTATTTGAAAAGGTCCGGTTGTGTCTGAAAAAGTAAACTGATTAGAAATGTGCTGTTTTAACACAGATCACACATATGACAGCTACCATGCTAACATAGGTAGAAGTTAACATAAACATGAGGCTAATGCTCATCCCTCATGCTAACAGCCTAGCTAAGATGGTCTAAAATCTATTTACCATTACTTGCAGTCAGTTATTGATGTTCACCAAGTGTGAACATGCTAATGTTTGCTAACTAGAACTGAATGCTAAGAAACTAATAGCCAAGCTAACAGGTGTAATACAGTCAGAAGTCCCATCTGTTTTGGAGGAAGAGTAACTGCCTTTGGCTCTTATTGGTGCTCAGCTAATGTGAACAGGCTAACTTAGCTTCACTGACAGTAACCATGTGGATGTGTCAGACATGTTTTATATTTAGCAAGGTATTAGCAGCCCACATGTTGAGGGAGAGTGTGGACAGTGTTGTTGCAGCAGGTGGAGACACCACTGTAGCGTGTCTTCATTGTCTCAGAGAGTCTGTTGTTCATTTCACCTTCCAGCTCCAGTCTTCTCTGGAGGCCTCCCATCACAGAGACCTCCAGAGAAGAGAGGCGAGCAGGGCCTTTCCTCCTCCTCTGATCCTGCCTCTCTTACCTGTCTGTATGAGTACCTGCCCACTCCCACTGGGTGCTGTCTGTCTGTAACACTGCTGTGTCTGCAGGAGTCCTCTCGCCCAGATGGAGGAGGAGCGACGGGAGCACGTGGCCAAGATGAAGAAGATGGAACAAGAGATGGAACAAGTGTTTGAGATGAAGGTCAAAGAGAAGCTCCAGAAGCTCAGAGACTCTGAGGCTGAGGTTTGTGTGTTGCTTGTTGGTTTGAGCATGTTCCTGCACACACACACACACACACCCGCTGACCTCCCACTGTGTGTCCCTGCAGCTCCAGAGGCGTCACGAGCAGATGAGGAAGAACCTGGAGGCTCAGCACAAAGAGCTGGAGGAGAAGCGTCGCCAGCACGAGGAGGAGAAAGCCAGCTGGGAGGCCCAGCAGAGGATCCTGGAGCAGCAGAAACTAGACGCCTCCAGGTAAACACTGTGGACTGGAAGTGTTACTGAAGCATAACTTTGAAGGGAGACTTGAGGAGTTGAGTTTATCTAATGACATCAGAATGACTTGTGGAATAAATCTATTGACTGAGTGTTTCAAGACTGAAAATGATCCGTTTTTAATTGAAGAGAGTTTTTTGGAGCCAGCTAGTGGCTGGTGGGGGTATTGCACTTTTTTGCATTGGCCTCATTTTTAAGCGGGTGCATTGTCCACTTCTCTGTACAGTCTATGGTTTTAACACAGTCTGCTAATTTAAAGTAGTCACAGAATGCTTGACATGTCAGTCTCATGTCTGAGGGACACTCTGGCAGCAAAGGCAGTGAAGATGCAGTTTTCCAACATGGCAGCCTGAGTTACTGTCAAATTAAAGTCAAGACTGCAGCAGCACAACAAATACATAACATATACACCTTGTTCTTCTCTTTAATATCACCTTAAAACATTTATACCTCAATCATCATCATCTGCTCAAAATCAGCTGTTACAGAAATGTCTTTTACATTTTCTCTGAAATGTAATGAGATGTTAATTCACTGAATAGGACAGCAAATACTTGGTGTGAAAACCTGAGGACTGTCAGTGATTTTCTTCAACAAACAGAACTATTTTTTGAATTTTATTATTTATTTACTTTGTGGTTTTTGAACAGAAAAATGCAGGGTGTTGGTGCGAGTGTTATTCTTTGTTTCAGCTTTGAAATGGAAAAATCTGAATGTCCCAGGTGTTCAGCTGTAATAGATGTTTTACTTTATTCATTTAAAAACAAACAAACCAAACAAAGTCACCACTGATGGTCATTGGGGAAAAATGATTGATTCTTTACAAAAAACAAATCATAGATCAGATATGAAATAAGGAGAGTTATATTTAAAACTTGCTGTATCACTCACATGATCATAAGATAAGATAAGATATTCCTTTAATAATACCAGAGGGGAAATTCAGGGTTCAAATTCATGTTAAAACTGGAAACAATAAGTAATATTTTAATTCCCCTGTACAACCTGAGGTGTGAGGAGTTGTCCTGTTCATGTCTGACTGCTCTTCTCTGCTTTTGTTTTTTACCCAGAACCTTGGAAAAGAACAAAAAGAAGAAGATATTTTAATAACTCTGGAGGACCCTCCTAACGTTACAGTGTATTGTTATTATCTGCCAACCTGCCAGCTTCGATTGTCAGAACACCTGTCGATCAACTACATCCACCGTTTGACCATATTACTGTGTAATACTGCAGTGAAAGCCAGGGGGCAGCACTGTCTGGACTCTGACTTCAACCTCCCTCTGTATTGATTCAGTGCACTGCTCAGTGAAATGAGTATATTCACACAGAAAACACACTTTGTCTCCCCGATGTAAATGAGGACAGAGTTCAGAGTCCAGTTGTTGTTTCCTCTCTTCTTCTTCTTCTTCTACTTTGGGAATGTTGGATGCTGCACTGCTCTGTACTGCATCCCTTTTAATGCCAAATAAACCAAACAAGAGGTCGGCCTTTCACTCCCTGCACATTGGCAAACAGCGTTAGGCTGAAGCTCACCTCAGGCACTGTTGTTTTTGTTTTTTTACATATATATATATATACATACATTTATATATATATGAGGATCTCTCGGTTCACTTATTTAGGTATCATGTTTAATTTCCTCCCAAGACATTATTCTTTCCAGCTCCTCTGATGTAGATTGTATAACCATGACCTGCAGTGTTTAACTCCAGCTGTGTGTGATGTATTCCTACTTTCTTTTGTATCAGCCCTGCTATAGAAACTGTTTCATTTTGTTTTGAGTATTGTAGCCGGTGTTTTCCAGCCCTGCTCCTGGAAACCAAACACGCTTCCTGACTTCACTCACGCTGAGTGTAACACATCCACAGAAACTGCTCATCAGGATCTTCTATGTGAATTTATTTGACCCTCTTGTGCAGATTCTGTATAAAAATGTTTTCCAGGGGCAGGATGTGGAAAACCCCGTGTTGGATGTTGGTGGATGGGAAAGCTGGAGCCGCTTCAGTCAAACCACAGTTGACCTGGATCCCTGTAGCAGCTTGGCTTTCTCTACATCACGTTTAGCACTGGTTGTCCTGCAGCTCTGTTTTGTAATGTCTTGTTTTTATTGTACAAAGTCACATAATAAAATTGTGATGGGGAAAAAAAAAGAAGTTATGCAGCCACAAATCTTTCGACATTTGCCCAACACCTGATTGCAAAACCACTGCTTCTATACCAACCTCCACTCTGCTGGTTTCAGGCTCCTCCAGATGTTGAAACCAGGCTGCAGGGGATCATCAGTGAGGAGATAAGACCAGGCCTGCTGTCAGTGTCCCAGTTCAACCCAAATGTGAGAGATAGAAATGAGGTCAGGGCTCTTAGCAGACAAGTTCACTTCTTCCAGGTCAGACTGAGAAGACCAAGGTTTGAGGTTCAAGTCTCAGGTCTGACCTTACTGTGGAGTTTGCATGTTCTCCCTGTGCATGGTGGGGTTCCTCCCACAGTCCAAACACATGCTTGTTAGGTGAACTGATTATTCTAAATTGACCATAGGTGTAAGTGTGGATGGTTGTCTGTCTTTGTGTGTTAGCCCTGATAGACCAGGAAGCTGTTGAGGGTGGACCCCTTGCCAGGTGGATTATGCTCCAGCAAATCCCCGCGACCCAACTGGATAAGCTGGTATAGATGAATGAATGAAATGTTTACCACCATATCACACTGTACCTTCATTCTCAGCATTTCTGCACATATAGTCTTCAAATAATAAAACAAAAAAACACTCAACCTACAATCCAAACTGTCAGTACGATCCAAAATACTCGATATGTGAGGGTCCTGTTGCAATGATCGAAGGAACTGGATCATCTGCTTTAAGCTGGAAGAAGTTCAAACTAAATGTGGATGGTGGTGAGGAGGCTCCAGAAACACATCAGTGATGAGAAATCCTGGATATTTTGAAACCACAAAGAAGCAACACCCCCAACCCCCAAAAAAATACTGGCTGTGGTGCAGTGCCAATCAGTTTCATTGCCATCAGATGGCACCTATGGTCTTTTTTTGTTTGTATAAAACAGTTTTGATTGCAAAACT
Source organism: Pseudochromis fuscus (assembly GCA_900323345.1). NCBI lineage: Eukaryota > Metazoa > Chordata > Actinopteri > Pseudochromidae > Pseudochromis > Pseudochromis fuscus. The sequence goes on from OOFC01017714.1 coordinate 32,238, forward strand.
TATATACTATAAATCAGGGCTCTCGACTCCGGTCCTTGAGAGCCCCTATCCTGCATGTTTAGATGTTTCCCTCTTCCAACACCTGATTCAAATGATCAGGATCGTATCAGGCTTCTACAGAGCTTGACGATGAACTGGTCATTTGAATCAGGTGTATTGGAAGTGAAAACATCTGAAACATGAAGGATAGGGGCTCTGGAGGACCGGAGTTAGAGAGTCCTGCTATAAATACAGTGTGTACTATAATAATAAGCTAGTACTTCCTGTATATGGTTAATCTGTTGTATGGAAGTGGACCTAACAGCCCTAAAACAAAGATGTGTGGACCGGGTTTTTACTTTTAACCATATCATGTCGCATAGAAGCGGTGAGGACTGGACTCCATGATAATGTGATGATTTCTGAAGTTTGTACCTGTGGCCTGCAGGTGGCAGCACAGCACTGACCTGCCTCCCGCTGACAGGTCCAGGTACTTTCCAAGTCTTTGATCAGTCTTATCAGTGTCTCTCTGAACTTTAATCATGACCGAGCTGTGGTTCTCTTGATGTACTTAAAACCCTGATTATGCTGAGCAAAGGACTCGGTTTGTGTTGTCATACCCTTTGACCAAATGAAGACATGTTCCTTTCTGACCTGCTGCGTACTGTTGCTCTGCCTAAACAAGCCAGATTAGAGGCCGTATCAGGAGCACAGTGCACTTTGGTCTGATGACACTGAAGGTTTCAGTTTTTAGTCTGGGACAGTGGGTGAAACAGCTGCGTTTATAGCAGTTTGAAGTGTTGGGTGTTAAAAGTGAGTGGTTAGTGTCTGAGAGTGGTCCAGGTTCTTGATGGGGTTCCAGAAGTTATTCAGGAAGTTTTTCAGGGAGGAGGACCAGGGGCCAGGGAGTCACAGGATGTTCTTCAGGAAGCTTCTGGAGTTCATGCTCGAGGGGCTATTAAGGGGACACTGAGGTTATTAAAAGGTTATATAACCTCCACTCAGATAGGAGCTTTCTTGCAGAGGGTTTAGTGGTCACTGAGGGGTCCTTAACATAGGGTTTGAGGGGTTCTGTTAGGGTGTCAACTTTGGGGATGTGACTCACCATTCCTGTGAGGTGGTGTTTGTAGAGGTTCTTGAAGGTGTTCCCTGATCCCTTGCACAGGTCACTGGAGTTTGGTGGGGTTTGTTAGTGGGCTTTGGAGGTTGTGGTGATTATCTTCAGCAGGTCCTAGAGGGGGTTACTGGGGCTCTTTACGAGGGTCACAGTTATAACAGATTATTTTTGAAGAATCAGTCTGCTTACGTTGTGAAGGGAGCATCTTAGGGTAATAAAGAAGATGACAGACTTGATAAGACTTATCACGGTCCAGGGATATGTTAGAGCTCTAGTCAATGAAAGTCTTTAGGGAAGCAGGCGTCATTGCTTTGTTGATTATTTCTTATAACCCCAGGAAGTTTTTGAAATCTTTAACAACCTCAACAGGACGGCAGGAGGTCCTGACATGAATCTTTCAGGGTTCATCACATTCTTGGGGATGTTTTGACTGTCACCCAGGAGATCTTAGGGGTGTCTTGAATGGCTTTTAGGGTTTTTCTTTGGGTGGCTCAGGAGTCTTTCAGTAGGTTCTGGTGTTCTTGACAGAGATTCTTGTCACAATCGAAACACTGGGCTTCATATGGTGATTTTCAGATAGAGCTGTGTTTGTGTGAAGTACCTGAGGTATTTACAACCTGGGATCTGGAAGTTTTCTGAAAGCTTGGAGCTCACAGGCTGTGTTATGTGTGGAGATGTTTTAGAAAAGGTCAAGGATAGAAGTTGTCCTTTGTAATGTTATATGATGTCTAAATAGGTTGACGTCACCAACAACCTCATCTTTTCATTCTGCCTTTGTATTTTTTACATTGTTTCCCCTTCATTAGCTACAATGTTAAACACGAGTTCCATCTAAAGACAACATGAGGCCATTCTGAGCCCGGTCCTGCTGAAACCTTCTTTAAATAGGAAATATGTGACTGTACCAGGTCCAAGTGCTGCCTCTGTGCTGCTGACTGTAGCAAACACTGCCACAGCAGATGAAGTTGTGACCCTTCGGGATCTTTGATTATTGAAGAGTTGCATTTAAATCCGATCAAAGTGGAGCCTCCCACATCCACACAGCAGATATATATTGATCATGTCCGCAATACAGTATTTCATTAATAATTAACTGTTGTCCACATTTTATTGAATGTTAATGCATCAATGCTAGATGTTTATTAAACAACCTGTGTCCATATTAAATGTGATCAACATGTTTTTTTAAAAAGTTAAACAGTGTTGGAGCCATTTTCTGGTGTACCTTTAAAAATGTCTTTCCCTCTGGCTTGTTCAAACAAATCCTGGACTCCATGGACTCTCTCTCTCTCTCACTCACACACACACACACTGCTGCTGTACTGTAGCATCACGCCACAGCCTCACCAGTCTGACAGCTGGTCGGCTTTGGCCTGTCTTCTCGTTGATTGGCCAGCCCTTCCCTCAGGTCAACCAGGTGAAGACACTCTGAGCCAATTACAAACGTTCAAACCTGGTGTGTCGATCCACATGACAAGAAGGTGCCTCAGAGGGGCCCCAGAAGGTCCCGGGCTCCACTACGTTACAAGGACTTGCCTGTACTGTAGTACATGGTCTTTTCTCTGATCCTCCACAGTCCTGTACCTGTGCTACAACTGCTGCTGAACTTCTCCTTTTATCAAGTGAGATCATGTTGGTTCATGTTCGGCTAATTGCTGCTCTGAAACTGCCCTGGTTCATTGAGAGCTACAGTGTTTCTGGGTTAGATCCACCCTCAGTAAAAATAGTGTGTAGGAAATGTGTCACTGAGACCAACAGCAGTCACTCTCTCTAAATGTGTTTTATATATAACATGTTGTTTAGAATCATGACACAAATTTTCATGACAACAAATTTATGATATAAATTTAGATTAATGATTACATTCATCCTAAATGGTTTTCATATTCCAATTTATTTTGTATCTTTTTTAGGATTTAAACTCCTCTGAGTCTCAGTCACGACTCTTTAAATCTTCTTGTTTAAACCACATCAGTCTGCACCTGCTCCAGCTGAAAATGAACTTTTTATTTAAATAAGCTCTGATTATATTTGCATATAGAGATATTTGCATAGCAGGAGCAGCTCTTTAAGCTAAAATAGGTACAGCCACATGACAGTGATTAGCAAGTAATGTTTACCATGTTCATTTTGTTAGTTTAGCATGTTAGCATCTAAGACTTAATGTTAGGAATTTACCATAAAGTACAGCTCAGTTTGAAAAAAATGCTAAAGGTAGAGTATTGTAAATATTTACAGTTATTACATGCACACTTAGTTACGCTAAACATGAGACACTTGTGCTAGGGTTAGGCTAGAGAGCTAGACAAGGATGTCAGTCAGTATACAGACCAGTGAGCAATGATTGCTAACATCTATCATCCTAACATCGTCTCTGGGAACATCAGGTGTAAACTTACCTTCGAAGGTGTTTCGCCTACTTAGTCCCACGACACCTCCAGGAGGCTGGACGGTGAACAGTGGTGTCCCAGAGTCACCCCCTAGTGCCATTTCACAATCCAAGCAGCACTGCCACGTTCAACTGACCCAGGCCTGTTTGGAGATGCTCCAGGTAGTGACCAGTGCCGATGCTACCATTTAGCTAGTGCTAAATGCTAAAATGCTAGACTAGCATAAAGCACATCCACCACTGATACAATGTGACATAACTGTGATTAGTTAACCACAGAAATATCAGGGTGCTACCCGAACCACAGGGATCACAGATTTCAACTTCATCATCAGAATCACTAGAGCTCATCCTCTGGAGACCACAATGTCTGTACTGGTTGTATTAGCTTAAAAAATGTACGTTTTTATGATGATGTTTCTGCATTTAATGCAGTGACAGAATATAAACAGTTTGTAGCCGACACACAATGACAGTCTTCTGTGGCTGATTGTGGAGTTTTGGCCTCGGCTGGACACTGAGTAGTCTGAAAGCTGTCATGTGGGCACATTTAAGATTTTATGTACTTACTGGGTAATAACATGATCACAATGGTGACAATGGTGATCGCGTGGTGGTGAGGAACCACGTTAGCCATGTTCACCCTGAGTTAACATCTGCAAAGACACAATCTCTGGAGACACTGAATATACAACAAATTTTACTGGAGGCCAGTGGGAAGTGGTAAAGTTTGATAGTTTCCCATTCATAGAAAGCTCATAAGAAGTCTACTGCCATTGTAAGCTTCTCACTGGATATTTTAATTTCTTTTTCACATTTGTAACACTAGATTAAAAAAAAAAGATAAAGTAGGCCGCTATTAAACTCTTTAAGACCCATTCTCTGAGGATCGTGAAAATCCATAATAAGTTTGCTTATCAAAAAAGACAGGAATCTTTGAGTGGAGGGTAGTGTAACTTTCATGACCTCAAATCATGTTTGCTTGTACTCTGATGCAACAACATTCACAGTAGGTGAAAGAACTGCAGAGAAGTAGGAGGGCTTGCTTGATTCAAAATAAAGTAACTGACTGCTTAGTGCCATCCACCTGATATCCTTAAGTCTCCATTTACCAGGTGAAGAAGTAGCAAGAGCTGGGACTGAACAGACCCACAGGATTAGTAATGTTAGACCATTGGCAGGAAAAGATACCATCAGAGGACATGAATCCCAGACAGCTGCCGTGATGTTTGGATTTGTGAAATCTGAATCTACTTAACTGATCTGGATCATTCACAACCATCTTTTTAAGGCATGTTTGTTTTTATAGGATCATACCTTTGCACAAGATTTTCTTCCTAATCCTTGTTGCATAAGAGGGGAGGTCAGACAGAGGTGGTAATGTCCAGTATGTATGCCATGGGGCATCCGGCCTGTAAATAGAGCTGTGATGTGAACAGTGGCTTATCCTTTCACTGCCAGAGAATCCTGTTACACAGCTGACTGTCTGCACCGAATGTCTCCGTCAGTGCCAGAAATCCATGTCACCGCTGCCTAATTGAACATTACACCAATTTGACACAGCAAACAGAGGCCATGTGGCAGAATGTGCCTTTATCAGATATCATTTCTCATACATGTACACAACCGTCTGTGGAGTAGGAAACAGTTCTGAACATAAAACCTTCAGTAACAATCCTTCCAATGACCTTAACAGTGCCTGACCACTCAAGAACCCAAGGAACCACCTCAAGGTAATCCTCTGTAATCCTCCATGTAGTTACATATGTATGTCAAGAACATAATGGACCCTCAGCAGACTCTCTAAGTCCTCTCAAGGACCCATAGAGCTTTTATAAGAAACTCAAAACCACACACAGTACCTGCAACCTTAAGCTTTGAAGCCCATATAACCCCCAAGAAGGAACTGAAACCTTCCCAACATTCCTTCAATAGCTGTGAGAGTCCCTGGAGGTGGTCCAGGCTCCAGTGTACAAAACCCCAAGTAAACCCTACAGTCCTATCATGAATCACTGGAACCAGTGGACAGTCCAAAACCATTCTGGGATCCACCAAGAACCCTCAGAGTTCACCTCTGGAGTCTGAATCTTTGGAGTCTTCTCTGTGGGACCACTAAAAAAACACATTTAGAACCCCTCTACCATCTTTTAAAACCCTTTACACTGCTCTATGGACAATGAACCACCACAGCTTCCCATATAATCTCTTCTGAACTTCCAGAGCTAGTGAGAGTTTAAAATGTTCCCTCTGAGAACAGTGTTACCCTTTGATCTCAACACCTCAAGAATTATAGATCTCCCCATAAAAACCTCTAGAATACCTTTAAATCTGTTATTAGTCCATCCTAAAACCTCCCAAACCCCTCTTTTATCACCGGAAACCCTTGAAAGCCCATAAAACAATTCAAAAACCACTGGAGCTCCATGTCCCTTAGGATCCATGTTACCTGTGATCTCATAAGGACCTCTGGGATACCCTTAAGAACCATTGAAGCCCTGTTTTAACCTTTGTAACCCCCTCTTGGGCCCTGAAATATGCCAAGAAATTACAAACCCTAAAATCTAGAACTATAGGAGAAGAAGAAAACAGGAATGAGAGAGAATTCCTACACCATTGCTCAAGATGTCTGGGAATTAATCAACAAGCTCCCAAAAGGTCCAGGAAGTCAAAAAGATTCCTCAAAGACTTTGTCAAAGACTTTGTTGATCTCGCATAGACCCCCATCACCCATTTTGGAACCAGTGAAACACTATTGACAATCAATGGACTTCTCAAAAGGTTTCTTCTCATGGTCTCCTAGGGTCCCCAGTAATCACCAGAACCTCCTCCTGAACTGGATCCTGTGGTTATATGAGGCACGTTTTCCAATAGCACACATGAGAATGAAATTACACTTTCCTAACAACGATACCAACAATAGTGCACACACTCATTCTCATTATGTTTCTCATTTACATTTAGAAAGAATACTTAAAAAGAAAAATAAACAATCATTCAGTCTTTTAATGAGGACTTTTTCAGCTCCGTTACATTAGAGAAAGCCTAAGATCCATGAATAACCACAGGCTTTGCTGATAAAGAATGAAAACAAAGGATGCGTCTCTTCTGAAAATATAATGCTATGCTAATCCAGGCAGGCATGATCAGAGCAGGAGAAACCGGATGTGCTAATTTCATCCATCCATTGACTGAAGCCTTTGACCCCTTGTAGAATATCAGCCCCGTCCAGGCCTGATGGGTGTATTTATTTATTCCTAATTTTAATAAAACTTTTCCACACTACTATAACAAACACCACACAGGCCATGATATTTTATTATTATTATTATGGTATTGCAATTCTGATTAAAGAAACTGTAACTATAACTGTAAAGCAACAGCCTTTCTCATATATCCATATTAAAACCTTGGTACTGAGTAGATCAGCTTTCAGTTCCTACATAAGTAAAACAGGCCTCACCACAGAATATTGATGAATTATTAACCAAAGTTAAAACTAAATCTAAATTTGGACAAGCCCTTGCATACAATCCACTCCTCTTGCTCGGTGACAGAAAACATTTGGCTGTCATCCACGCCCCTCCTGCTGCTGGAGGAAGCGTCAGACGAGAAGACAGAGTCTCTGGTTTCAAAATAATGGTCGGATTGAGAAGTTACAATGTTTAATGTTCAGCTGTTGACTTCCAGACTCGAAGCATCACCGATAAAATATATAGAAAGAGCACATCTGAGAAAAAAATATAGATATATCGACAGCAATGCCTGTTATGGAGGTGTAAAAGAATGGTACTTATTATTATACATATTTATATATACCAATACTGATAAATAA